>PVLA01002737.1:0-250920 GCA_004027455.1 Hydrochoerus hydrochaeris | reverse complement strand
CACACCTAGCAGGAGTACCTGTGTGCTTCGTGGGGAGCAGTGGCTGTGTCTATGTGTGTGGTCTGTGTCAAGGTCTCAGTCGGTGGAGTCCCCTTGATTGCCTCCATATTTGTGTGCAGATTCCTCATCAAAGTATCATACCTGGCTCTTGATCCTTTTCCTAAGGAGGAGAGCATGAGGTGGCTGTGATGTGACCACTAAGCCCCATCCTATACTAACTCCGGTTTTTCTTCCTGAGTCTCTTCTTGACCTCTGTCCATATATATACAGATACAAGTACCTAAGCACATACATGAGTGGGACTATGTATATAACTTAAAAATCACAATGAAGTCTTCATAGCTTCCTGAAACCCACAGACTACTTTCTCTCTTTCATGTAAAAGAACATTTTGCCTATGCATTTTTCTGCCTCTGACATCCTGCACCCTCTCACACCTACTCAGTCTTTCTAGAAGCAGCTCAGGTGTTCCTCCCCCTACAGCTTATCTGACTTCTCCAAAGTAGGCAAGGACATTCCTTTATGTACTTTTCCTGCACACTTTCTTATGGCAGTACTTTCACATTGGTGCTTAATCACCTGTTGAAGAGGGTAATGTCCCATCCTAGCTGATAGTGAGTTCGTAAAAGACATAGAGCAGATTTAGTTTAGCACAGTATTCACAATGCCTGACAGAGCACCTGGTACACTGAAATTCTCAACACATATCAAACAAATAAATGAATGAATAAGAGAATTGATAGTCCTAGGGCTAGGGCCAGGGCCAGCAGCCTCAGTGTGGTTATAGCCAAAAAAAGACATGCAGTTTTGTAAGGTAGGATGGAATCTCGATCAGTAATCTGAAAAGCATTAAACTTCAGGGAGGGAGCAGCTTCCTACAGCAGGTGCACTGGCTTGTATGACACTGTGATCCTGCAGTGGGTAATAGATCAGGTAATTTGTCCACTTTCCTGGAATGAAGTTTTCAGCTTGGGCTGGCCTCCGCTCAGAACGCCGAGTGCATGATGCCACATGCCTCCTTCAATGAGTTCAATTAAGCTTAATGTCTTATGACTCAAGAGTTTGCACACCAAGGCTTGGCACTTAATATTGTAATTACCCCCTTTTGATTCGAACTGCCTTTCATAAGCAAATTGACGCAGTGGTTTGACAAGCTTGAAGAATTGTTTTTGGAGCTCACTCTACAAGTTCCACAGGGAGTTATGGTCGTGGTAATTACTATTGAAGCAAGATTCCAGTTCTCGATATACTGGGTGTACTGGGAGGTAAGTGAATAAGAGTCACACACTGCACCCTCTTCTGTCTTGGGACAGGCTGCAGGGCTGACAAGGAAGAAGACAGGAGTACACTCAGCACAACCCCAGTTGGTTGCAGGCTGGGATCAGGGATGCAGCATAGTGAAAAATTCTCTAGTGGCCGTATCCTCTGTGGGTTTTTTCTCTCTGCTTCCCCCAGTTGAACACATAGGTGTGGTATCTGCCCTTTGGATCTGTGCTTGTTTTGGAGACTATATGGACATGGTGGCTACAAATCCCCAGGCTTTGTCCTACAAGAGGCTCCCAAAATAATGTTAGGGGGATTAAATCAGTGAAAATCAGAATCTTGCATGATTCAGGTCACAGCGTGGCTCAGAATCATAGAGGTCTCAGTTTACAGACAAAGTAACTCATGAAAAATGAACTCAGCGTCTATGGCAGGTACTCCGAGCATTGTGGACTGGTTTTTACAGGACAAACTCCTCACCAGGGACAGAAACTATACTCCTAAGTGCAAGAAGCCTTACAGCCACAGAAGGATCCAGCTTGCCAAAGGGCAGTGCTGCCTTTCTGTCCCACAGCATTGAACTGGAGTCCCTGGGTGGCTGGAACTAGTTTCAAATGTTAAAGGAGACCATTTCCCTATGGATTCAAGAGGAAGCTCTAAGCAGTGCTTGCTTCCTTTTTTTCCCCTAGAGGTTTCTATGTTAGGAGATCCCTGCTCTTTAGGAACACACTGTGTTGTGCCAAAACTTCATTGTCCAGACTTTATAGTCCCTCGCTAACCGTTGGCTTCTCCCTCCCATCATCCGCAGCCTGAAAACTCATTCAAAAATTAACAGCACAAGAAGAAAAATGCCACAAGATCCAGATTGCTAACAGATGCTCTGGGGCACTGGCAAGGGAAAGGCAAGTAAAATAGTCCCTGAGAGCCTGGGGCTCCTTTTCTGCCTCTGCAAACGCTTTCTAGAATCAGGAGATCTCTACTATGCCTCCATCTGTTCACTCACTCACTTGTTCTTTCAACAAACACCTTCTAAAGGAAAATGTGCCAAGCCTGCTGCTGAGTTTGGCAGCCTTGAAGACAATAATAACTTGTATTGAGAGCTGGCTACATGTTCTAAACATTTAGTTTACAGTATATTAATGCAGTTTTTGGGACAGTCCTAGCTTTAATCCTCAGATTACAGAGAATTTAAATATTTTGTCCAGTGTCACAAGGGCAAGAGGAAGATGCAGTCTGAGTGTACAGCCAAAGCCAGGGGTCAGCAAACTTGATCTGTAAAAGACCAGCTAGTGGATGATTTAGACTTCACCGGCCAGAGGGTCCCTGTCACAGCTACTGCACTCTGCTGTGATAGCTCAAAAGCAGCGCTACAAAATGCACAAATAAACAGATGAGGCTGTGGCCCAGTAGAGCTCTATTTATGGATATTGAAATCTGAATTGCATAGAATTTTTATGCCACATTAAATAGTCTTCTGTTGGTTTCCCCCCTCCGCCACCCCAGTCATTTAAAAATATAAAGCTATTTGTAAGTCGCAGATCACACAAAAGTAGGGATTAGGCTGGATTTTTCCTCTTCAGGCCACAGTCTGTCAGTCCCTGGCCTAAGTTATCTATTTCTCTATCAATAAATCAAGAAATAATTGTTAAGAGGCAAACTCTCACTACCTAGTGAAGAAGACCAGGTATTGGGAGTCTTTCATCTCTACCTGTGCTGCCTGTTTTACCCAAATCACTCTACTTCCTGTCTTCTGCACTCCAGCTGGCTAAATCCTCATGACCACCCAGCTTAGAAGCACCCTGTTGTAAGAAACTTACCTCAGTTTGCCCTTTGCCCAGCCCCTCCTATTTTTTGCAGCACTACATCGTCTCCTTTAGCATAAGACAGAATATAATATCATAATGACTTTGTAGTTGTCTAATTCCAAAACTGCTTTCCTGGAGCCTCAGTGGGCCTGACACACATAGGCATACAGCACACATTTATGAAATGAACTTATATATGGGGACCTCATGATGGACTAAGAGAGAAAGAAATTTTTAGAGCTTGACTTTTGTAAAAGATTACTCCAAGCCAATAAAATGGGGAAGAGGAGTGTTCTGAGAATATAGTGAAGTGCAAGTGGGGATACAGGACAAGACCAGAAGCACCAGTGAGGGAAACATGGTACAAGCAGGGCATTGGCAGGGACAGGAGAAGCACCGTCCCTGTGAGGAAGAGTGAGGAAGCGCCCTTTGAACAAGCAACCCTGAAGTCAGTGCTGACATCAGCAATCTAGTCCCACTGAGAATATTTGCAACATTCACTCAACTTTTCTTACGTTGGTAAAACTATGGGTTCTTTAAAGCTCTTTGCTTCCATCACCTAGCTGAGTTTGCCCCGAGAGGATCAGAACACGCCACTATAAAGTATGCTGCATCGGTACAAAAACACAACCAAGCTGAAGTTGATTGAGACCCAACCGAAGCACAGAAAGATCTAAACTTTGCTTTTTTTGTTTTACCTAAAAAGCAAGATACAGACTGCCTTGCAAAGAACTGTCTCCTGTACTCGGTCAGCAGGAGCATGGTTCTCACTGAAGACAGACCTAACACCGAGACAAGTGGACTGCCAGGCCTTAATGACGTTTACCTGATCTGCCATTCGTTTACCATTGATTTCTACATTTCCTATTCACTTGAAGTCAATTCAAATGCAAAACTACCAAAAATTTAGTTTAAAAATCTAGTTGGATTTTTCAGGAATCATTTCAAAGTTTTCTTGCAAAGCATTTCCTTACGCTGGCTTAGGTAACCAGGGCCCCTTCTATAGCTGGGTATGCCGAATCTCCTCTTTTTTTCAAATTGGTCCATTTTAAAGTTTGATTACATGGCACCTCGCTCCAGGAACTCCTTTCTGCCTTGGAGAATCAAACAATTGCCTTCCATTAATTCAGATCTGTATTTCCTTGGAGGACAAAAAAAAAAAAAAAAGCACTAAACAAGTCTAACATCAATTCTAACCAACCCATTTTCCATGAACCCCAATGTGTGTATATGCATTGTGCTTTTGTTAGAGAGAGAGAGAAGGAGAGAGAGGAGAGGGAGAGGGAGAGGGAGAGGGAGAGGGAGAGGGAGAAAGGTGGAGCAGGTGACGTCCATATTGACAAGGATCTGACTTCTGCAGGTGATGACAAAGTGTGGAGGTGATATGGGCTGTGATATGTACTTTAGAATAGGAGTCAGTAAAACAGAGCCCATGAATCAAATCCAGCCCAAGAGGATGGAGCCAGAGATAGAAGCTAAGAGTGCGAGGCCAATTCTGTGCTTTTTCTATCCACAAAACAGCCTGCTCTGTCTGTTCAGAATGTCCGGGGTGTGTTTCTGCCATCTTGGGCTCATCTGAGAGAGGAGAAAAGCAGGTTGATACTTTGTACTGACTCCTAAATCCAAGGCACGGTGTGCAACCTGAGGCTCATGACCTCTGTGTAACCTTTGAACTTACCCTGGGCATGAACCTGCTTCTCCTGGGCCCTATGTTCTCATCAATGCAATGAGTTGGTGGAGATGCTTTTTAAGGGCCCTCCTTATGGTAGGATTCTAAACATTATAGGGATTCCATAGACCATATTAAAATACCTGTGGCTAGAATTTAGAAAGGGTGAAAGTCCCAGAAATGGAGGAATCAGAACAAGAGACGTTAGTCTCAGCCTTCAGGTACACAGGTCAGCAACTATTGGGGTTCTGGAAGGGAGAAGAGGATTCAACCAGATTAGCTCAGAGGGTTCAGAGCTTGTTAAGGGGATTTGAAGTCTACCTTAATCACCCTTTGTAGTTCTTTGGCGCCTGCCTTTTGTTGAAGCTCAAAGTATTTTGCAAACATTAGCTCTTTAATCCTGTCAGCAGACTTGTGAAGTGCGTAGGTATGAATGCCTTATCCCACTTGGGAACTTTGCATTTGAGGGAAATAATCACACAAGTGATTAGCATGGGATGACCAATCTGAATTAGCATTTTTTATTCTATCAGAGAAGGAGATGGAAGTAAAAGTTAGGTCTGCCACCAGGAAGACTTGGACACCAGGTCTTATTTGGCAGTGTCTTCACATGATAGAAATTGCCTGAATTGTTTTGAGTTAATTCAGGGCATCAAGGAAGCCATGAAAAGATATTCACAAAAAAAAGACATCCAGAACTGCTTTGTAAAGTGTCAAAATGATGACACAAGTGTGTTTGCAGTTATCAGGAGTATTTCCAAAGTGATTCATGGCCATGGGTTATTTTACTGTAATATTTTTAAGTTTTTAATTTAAACATTCTTCGTATTTTTCAGTTACATCACATAAATAGGCATATTCAAAATTTTTCCTAATGAAACACATGGTCCAAAGTTTATAAGCCACTTTTTTTAATTGCATTAGTTGGGGAGATACTAGATGCAGGATACCATTCAAATTTCTTCAATGTATGTGAGAGAGTAACAAAGGTTCAGATGTAACAGTGCTCTGCCTGAGAACCAAGAGGAAAAAACATTAAGAACTGATTGCCCAGGAGGATGATTATCCTAGTCCCCTGATCTCTTTGTCCAATCTGACCCCCTAGGACTCATCTATAGATAATGAACCAGCAGCTCCTGTGCTAGGTCCTTCAGAGTCCCCAGTAAGAGTGATACAACTCTTTTGACCTTAGGTTCTGCCTCTTTGTGATACACAGTGAGAGGTTGGCTTCTGATGCCCTCAATAGCCAGTTTTCTTATATTAAATCATAATGACCATGGTGAATCAGCAATATTTGAGGTAGCCAAGGCTACCGGAACTACCAGAACATGAAAGTGTGAGGAGCAACAGATATAAAGACAAAAATGTTGCACATGTTGAATGTCTCTTATCTAAAATGCTTGGGAGCAGAAATGTTTCAGCTTTTAGATTTTTATGAATTTTGAAATATTTGCACTTATCTAAAGAGCCTGAGTCTAACATTTTGTGATTGAGCTGTGACCCATCAGATGAGGTGAAGGATGGAGTTTTTCTGTCCTTGTCAAATCTCTGCTCAAAAGTTTCAGATTTTGGAGCAATTTGGGTTTCAGCATAGGGCTGCGCAGGCTGTGCCCCATCATGGGGAAATAATTTGATCTGTCTCTATCTGATATGCAACATATCAGAAATATATGTCTTGGTGGACTCACCTATGTCACTGATCTTACTGTCTTCCTTTGATTGTTTCCTGTGACTGCAATTCACACTCCACAGCAAGTCACTCAAGGCCTTTGATCCCTGCTTCTTTAGCTCTTTCTTATTTCTTCTCAGTCTCACTCATCCTCTCCTCTAGCAATGCCAATCTCTGAGTCTTTTCTAAATATACATATTCACTGTTACCTCCCTACCCATGTGTAGATCTCCCTCTGTGTCACTCTTCTTTCTTCCCCAAGACCTGCTCAACTCTAGTTACTCCAGACGACTTCAGACGACTTCCTGAACCCTCCAGGCAAAGCAGAGGCTCTCTCCAGTTTGTTTCCCAGATGCAGAGGCTTCATTCAACAATCAATTTACAATATTCATTGATGGCCCAAGCATAAGCAGTACTCTGAGCTCCCATAATCTCCTGCACTGTGTCTGCTGCAGAAAGTACTACATTCGGTTTCATTGCTTATTTGTCTACAAGATGCAGCCTTGGCGACAGGCAGCTATGAGGGATGTTTGGTTAAGACAATGATTCGATTTCCTCCCTTACCTGGACCCACCCAACTAGAGTCACTTGTGCCCTCCATTTCTAAATCCAGCCCAGGACATGAAGAGCAGGCTATCTCTGAACAGCCACAGAGAACCTTAGAGAAGACCACAGTCTCTATGTCCCTTGGCCATCAGTCTTTTTGTCACCCCTTGTTCTCAGTGTAGACCACATGGTTGGGTTTCTGTCACTATTTCTGTGCCAAGTCTTTTGTTTGCTTGCTGCCTTTGAAAGTTGCTGGTCTTTCCAGTCTATACTGTTCATGCTGGACTCCTCCTCTACAGGCTAGACTTGCTCAAGGTAGACCCACTGGGGGCTGGGGTTCTGCTGACCGTTTGCTAGGGATTATGAATCTCCCAGGCAACACTGTCATTGGCTGCTCCAGGAGCTCTGTGGCTGCTGAACCGAATGTTCTCCTGGTGTGGAACACCCCTCTGCACCTTGGACTCCCTTAGTTATTTCCTCCCCCCTGAGGAAGACTGGCTGGCTCTGGCTTCTGCCCTGCCAGGGAAGCCTCTTGCTTCCCACAGAAAATCTACTCAGCAAAAACAAACACAAAGCTGACCATTTGTCGTGCTACAGGGAGTAGCCAAGAGGACAGGGAAAAGTGATATTTAAAATAGCAATGGAAAAAGACATCAATGGGGTTTCATTTAGAGTAAAGGAATTACAAGTGGAAAGAAACTTGTAATTGGGTATGAAAATTCTAAGAGAATACAAATGTCAAAGTCTTTGTATATTTGCATAGTTTGACATAGGACTGTGTACACTGATATTTTATGGAAAGTCATAATATTACCTAATACTTGTTGAACACTTAGAACATGCTGGAAATTCTACTGTTTTAGGTGAGTTTTCCATACAGAATAATGTATATAATGTGATTCCAGTCTAGGGAAAAAAATAAAACCCTATGTGTGTGCATTTATATTTGGTTATATATGAATGAGAGAGGAAAAAATGAGGAGGAATTCCTACTCATTTGTTGACTCTGGCTTCTGGGAGAGGCCTGAGGGAGAAGGGAGAGAAGAGAGTTTCTGGGTTATAACTCTTTTCATCATTCACCCCATTAGACCCATTATGGATGGCTTTCACAATCTGAAACCACCAAATAAGGATTTTTTTTTAATAACTAAGAATTCTTTTTTCCCAAAATTTCATAGCAATTAGTGAAGAAGAATGAACTGAACTCTTCTAATCTCTCTTCACCTATGCCCTGTCCAAGTTGGTTCAGAAGTCCATAAAGGACTTTCCGTGTCCACCCACCTCTGGGACATTCTCATCTTCACTGAAATGTAGGCCTAAGTGTATTATGTTTGACTTTCCAGAGACCACATGTTGCAGGTCTAATCGATAAAGCAGACATTTGGAAGAGAGTCTGAACTGCAGCTCACTACTTTGGTTTCCAAATACAGTGTTTCTTGTGTTGAAGATGTGAAATCATATAACCTAAAAACACTTTTTAAAATGACAATTTTAAAGCTGTACAAGAATAAACCTTGTTAACAAACTGAAAACTTTTGGACACATAACATAGTACACATGTTGTTATTATAATTAATCCTTTCTTTTTGCCTGTCATTAGACCAAGATGTCACCAGTTCTGTGAAAAGTGGGTCCTTGATTACAGCCTCACACACACTCATTCAACAAATATTTATTGAATACCTAACATATGCCTGGCACTCAGTTAGTTACTATGTCAGCTTTGCAATGTGAACAAATTTCCCACAGGCGTTTGGCCAAGAGTGATTAGTACAGCGCTTCAACATTTGTCTTTTTAAAATTAAAGAGCCTTGAAGGTTTAGTAAACATGAAAGACTTTTATTTTAGAGGTACTCTGAATCAGAAATGTTTAAAAGATGTGAGCATCACTGAGAGAAACACAGACTATAAATAAATTCAGCATGAATGAGTGTGTGGTGACACTGACACTGTGGAGGGCACCTAGGTGCCAGACGCTTCCTGTGTGTTGTCATGGTAAGTTTTCCCATATACCCCTTTATGGAGAGCACTGGGATTACTTAGTTTGTAGTGAGGGCACTGTAGCACATGTGAAGATGAAAGAACTTTTCTAAGATCATAGAAAGGTTTTGAGTGCATTTATTTCACTGCAGAAATCATGGTTTCCTTTCCCACTTTACCCTGTATACAGAGGAGGTTGCTCCCCTAAAACTCATACGAGGTCCCATGGCCAAGGTGACTCCATCCCCTGGGCAGAGCACACTAAGCAGTCTTTGCTAATTCTACAATGGTACTGCTGATGTTTATGGATGCCCGGTATCATCTGCTGGACACCCTTCTTGACGTTCCTTTGGACATTTGACAGATGATTTCCAATTCTAATTGGCCAAGAGGTTTTCTTCTTCCTTCACTGGTTGCTCTGCAGTCTTCTTCCCTACATCAGCTAGCAGAGTCTTCTTCAGACTCAACCCACAGTGCAACCTCTTTCTGCTCAAAATGCTCACATGACGTCCGCATCACTCCGAATATGTGCAATGGCCTTGGAGTAGACTGCGAATCCAGCCACCCCTTGACCTACTGTCCTATCTCTCTTCTCTTTGTTCTTTGATTCTGGCCCTTTTATGGGAGAAATTTCAGGATGCTAATTGGTCTAGTGTTTAATTTTTTAATTGTATTTTTAATATATAATTATACATCCCGGTGCAGGTGCAAATTTCCTTGCAATTTCACATATGCTCCAAGCCCACTCCAGTCCCAGGGATTTGTGTCTGCTGGTGCCTATGCCTGGGATGCTGTCCCCCAAGCATATAAATTGCTCACCTTCTCACAAACATCAAGCCCTTGCTCCAATGTCATCCTCTCAGTGAGGTCCCCTGACCACTGTATTTATCACTGCCTAGCACCACCGCAACTGGGTACCCCTTGCTGCTATAATTTTCTCTAATATCATTTCACATTTTCTAATTTTGCATAAGTTATTTATGTTCTTCCTTGCCTATATTCCTCCTCTGGAATGTTAGCACCGCAAGGACAGACATTTTTGTTTGATTTATTCCCCGGCTGTTTTCCCATTACTTAGAGCAGTATTAGACAAAGAGCAGGCCGTCAATAAATGCTTGCTGAACTGATGAATAAACATTCGCCCCAACTCCATAAGGATGACTGCTTGATTGGGAATTAAGTGATTTATTATTTACCATTTTAAAGTTTCAGAACTCAACATCAGACCTTTTGTCCCAAGTTAACAGCTGGTGTGTGGCACAGACAGGACTAAAAACAACAGTGTACCTCCACAATGAAACTAGGAAAGAGGAAAAATATTCCACATTCTCCACCAGCAACCTCAGCTGAGATTGCCTCTGTCTTCTGTTGTGACATCCCAAGAATACAGTAATTGTGTGGAGATGTCTTGTGACATTATTGTCCATCCCTGCTATTGTATTTTAGGAGCTTAGGCTGAGACCCAGGCACAATACCACAGTACTGTTTCCAGGGATGCTAATAATACACAAGGATGTATGGAGGTGAGCCCGGGAATCCAGTGTTTTGAGCCTCTCATGTGAAAGGTTTTTTTATACATCCTGAATGTCAAATAGGAAAATTAGCAGGTGTCAGAAGATATCATCGGCTCTGCTGGAAAGGTTCCTATTGCCCAACCCAAATTTCCTGTTTTGGGTCATGCATTCTTGTGAACTTCTGACATTAAATACCACCTGGACACTGAGTACAGGACACTGGTCATGCTAAGAATAATTTCAGCATAGATCCCAGAAAGTCTTGAATGTGCTTGTAAAATGAACTTATTTTTAAAGATGGATTTTGCATCTTGTCTTTTGCAGGCCCACTACTAGGTTCTGAGAACACAGTTAGGAAGTAGGTGAATGCTTTCCATGAACTGGAATATGGTTCAGAGACAGACACAGATCACAGTGAAAGCTTGGAAGCTGTCTCAGGAGGGAGGAGCAAGGAGCTGGTGGTTTCAGCTCTCGAAAGCTTCTGAAGAAGACAGCATTTAAGTGAGCAAGGTTCCCTGCAGAGGACATGGGTTCCGCAGGCCTCACGAATGACTGCTGAAGGAGTGCCCTAGCCTACAACCTCCAAAGATGACAGGAGGCTCCTGTACTGTGTGTCTCTGAAATGGCTCCCTGAGAAGCAAGTGGCCTTAGGTGCTTGCTGTAAACTAGAAATGTTGACTAATTAGAGCCAGAGTGCTCTGCCCTGCCTTGAACTCAAGAGAACCTCTAACAACAACACCCATATCTGTTAAACTATGGGTCAAGCTCTCTGCCTTTTATTCATTATCTGATTTCACCGTTACAGGATGTCTCAGAAACAAAAAAACTGAGCCTCACAGAAGTAGTAAAAGGCTTGTGGCAAAAAGTCTCACGGCTGAGAGCAGTAAAAGAATTCAGGGTTTAGATTTCAAAACCCAGGGCTCTTCCTGTAATACAGATCCCTTCGCCTGCCCCCTAATGCTGACATTGCTCATGGACCTGTTCTCCTCACCTTGGAAATCAGCGTCTGGAGGAACTTGGATCCACATCTGATACAAGAAGGCAAAGAGGCAGAATCTGAGCACTCGGTTACCCTACTTGCAACTCCTGGGAAGTTGCTTTCCTTCCCTGGAGCCTCTGATTTTCCTTCTGGAAAATGGGCATCTCGGTATTGGGTGTTTCAGTGGAATAGTCTGTGATGCGCTCTGCACTGGTGAGCAGTCAGCACGGGCAGAAGTGTCGCTCTTCCGGGCAGCTGTGTGCTAAGTGCCGCTGCCAAGCTTTCGTTCTGGGAGGCAAGTGAAGATAGACAGAGACCATCCGCCAACAAATTGTCATCATGTCCTTCTTAACAGCTTTTTGCACTAACTAGGAAAATTAACCACTCTTTGGAGCAATGGTTTTTGAACACAAACTGCATTTATCATTAGACGCTCTATGCATTTTCCCCAAACTACTTATTAAAGGTCATGCTAGACACAGAAGGATTGTGAGCCATTGTGTCACAAACCCTACTTTCGAATTTAGATAATGTCTTTGTTTCTTAACAGTTTGCCTGCCATCAACTGCAAATTGTCCACTGCCAAAGGTGTATGGCCCTGAGTAAGTATTAAAGAATGTGGTGATTTCCAGCCTAGGGAGTACAGTGTGGGTCCCATTGTAATTCCTGTGGGACTCATGAGATATAATTAAGCAACTGGCTGCACAAACGGTATCTGCTAGCACTGCTAGACCAGTCTGTGCTCCTGCTACCAAGAGCAGCTGTCACACTCTTTTATGGTATGAATTTAGGTATCTAAATTGATCTGATTTTTAAATTAAACTTTCCCTTTTAGAGATACTTCTAAATTCTCATATATTACTACATTATTTGTAAGTCATGTATCAGTTTTATCCAATGGTAGCATCTCTAGTACTGTATTGCATCCACCAGGGACAGCTTCCTTCATTTTTTGTAGTCATATCTTTCTTGTCCACATCTCTTTCTTTACTGCCTGCAACTAGTAATCTCGTCTCTATTTCTCTAATTTTTCATTTCAAGAAAATCATAAGTAGAACCAAGCAGGATATAATGTTTTCAGATTTGTTTCTGCACTGTGTCACTCTCTGGATATTCATCCACATTATTTATTTCACATATCAATAGTTTCTTCATCTTGTATTATTTTAGTCCTGCAGGACTATTTATTTAATTTATTTTTGCCTATTTTTTTCTCTGTCATTTGTAAGAGTGATAATTTTACTTCTTCCTTTCCAGTTTGCATGCTTATTATTTCTTTTTCTTGCTTAATTGCTCTGGCTAGGACTTCCAATATGAGCTGGTAAGAAATCAAAGAACATTCATTCAAAGAACTGACAAAGGTAGGAACTCAGACTTCTGGAACACAGAAGGCACCTTTTACCTCAATGGCATTTGTAAAGTCTAATGAATATGTGCCTCATTTTGCTACCTTGTGATGTGAGTGACAGGGGAAGCCTGGGATTCTTTAGAGCCTGATAGGGATTCACGAAGCTGGCTTTCACAGTCAGCACCCTCACTGCAAAAGTGGGCACCTGACCTCCCCTACTTGAGGAGGGTTGTAAGGAAAACTGCACATCTCAAACACTGGCATAGAGTGAAGGGGTAGGGGAAGTTTTTCCTTAAGAATTCATAGTCTAATGGGATTCAAAAAGTATAATAGACATTGTGAAAGTGAAAGGGAAGGAAAGTGCTCCAAAGAGCATAATGGTATGTATAGTGTGTAAGATAGATGACCATATTACTGAATTTCTGTTGGAACACTGAAAAGAAGGATTTGCACTGTCAATGTTTGAGTGTCCGGCCACTATTTATGCTTTGATTCCATGACTTTGGCAACTATTTTTTAAGACAACAATGGGTAATGTATCAACTAGTGATTTTATGACGATTTTTTTAAATTCGGTATTGTTCTATCTTTTTTTCTGTTTTTCTATTTTCTTTAATTTCTTTGAAAAAAAAGAACAATTCACAATATAACAACCATTGTTAAATTTTTTTTATTCTGTTTTGAAAACCTCTATTGCTATTGTTTTGGGTTTGCTGTTGTTGTTTATCTCTTTTGCTTTTCTTTTCTGACTTTTTTCTTTTTAAAATAAAAAAAAATTCCCCCAAAAAAAGAATTCATAATCTCTCTCTCTGTCTCTCTCTCTCTGTCTCTTTCTCTGTCTCTTTCTCTATCTCTCTGTCTCCCTTTCTCCCTTCTTTTTCCTAGTGTATATCTTTTACTTTGTACTTTATTTATATATTGAGCTTCTCATATAAGAGAAACCATGCAGTATTTAAGATTGTGTAAGATCCACCATGGAGAATATATCTAAAAGTTTAACTTAATTTAGTATAATTCTCTTATGTGTTTCATATGATTTTCTGGGCTGCCAGTCTGGCTGTTAATCCACATGTATGATAATTAACTTTATAAGGACTTATAGATAAATGAATCTGATGCTGGCACAAAAGGTGGGACGGAGGAGAACAGGAGAAAGAATTGAGATATATTATGTACAGGCACCAATTCCCCACAATAAAGGTAATCAAGCATGTACTAAAAAAACTAAAACTTTAAAAAGAAAGAATTCATAACCTTCAGCCTGGGGATGCCCCCCAAGGCAGAGTGCTTCTTAATGTGTGAAAGGCCTCAGTGGCACACTGAGCACTGGAGAAGAAAAGGATAAACAGCCAGCAACCACCATCCTGTGGGCCAATCGCCCAAGTGTGTTCTCACCTAGGAGTCTCAGTCACCATAAGTAAGGATTTATTTTAAAGAACCCACCTTATAAGTTACTTTTAAAAACTTGCAGTGCCATCAGACATGACAAAAGCAAACATGAACACTTTCTGCAAGAATTCACATGAATTCCAATCTTGAAGGATTGCCACAAAATTCCAAAGGAAAATGAGTAAATTAAGTGAAAACTCACTAAATGCTCAAGTGACTAGGATGACAACTGTAGTAAGAACCATTTGTAGAAACATACCTAAGAATCAGAAATAGTAAACAAAAAATATAAAATAAAAATATTCAATTAACTTTAGAAATCAAAAACAGACTAGACGATGATAACACTTAACACTAAAACAAGCCAGGTGTGTAGCCACACACTTGTAATCCTAGTACTCAGGAGGTTTAGATGGGAGGATTACTTGAGCCCAGGAGTTCAAGGTCAACCTAATCAAGCCAGCCATAACAGCACATGCCTGTAATCTCAGCATTTAAAAGGCTGAAGCAGGAGGATTGCTGTGAGTTTAAGGTTAACCTGGACTAAATAATGAGTTTAAGGGCAACCTAAACTACATAGCAAGACCCTGTCTCAACCAAGAGCTCCTCAAAAAGGACCAGCCTAGTCAACACAATGAGAGAGCCTGTCTCAAAAAATATCTAATTAATATATAAAATAAGATCATTTTTAATGAGCTATGAGAATTTCTAGAGTGAAAAATATAATAATATGGCATACTATAATACATAGATTTTATATTGGATTAAAATTTATATATAATGTTTTATTTTAAAAAGCAAAACAGAAAGAAAGTGCTCAAAAGGAAAGAACAACTTGGATAGGGGAAAGGAGAAAAGGAAAAGATTATATATATATATGTGCAAATGATATATAATTTTAATAATGTATATTTGTAATGTGTAGAGTTAAATCATATTTTATAGTAATATTTTATGTTGTGTGTATTATAACAACATGCGATACTGTTATAAATTATACAGCATTTTTATAAGTAATAAATATATTATGACACCACTAAAAATAATGAAATTTAAAATTCAGTGGGTGTTAAGAGTTCATAAACAGTTGAAAAATAGAATTAGTGACCTAGAAGGTAGAATTGAAAAAAATTATTCAAACTAGAACCCAGAAAAATTATATCAAGAGAAATATAAATAATGAGTTTAAGCGATATAAAAGATAGAGCCAGAAAAATCAAACATGTATCTAACTGATGTTCTTTAAAGTGAGAGAGAAAAGGGCGAAGAGATGATTAGAAGAGATAATAAGAGGCATTTTACTGGTTAAACTGGTGAAAAACAAAGTCGCTAAGTTCAAGGAAGCCAAACAGTCCTAAAGGAAAATAAAAAGCAATGCACGTCTGAACATAATACAGCGAAATGACAGAACTTCGTGTAAACACAGGAGAGCTGAAAAGCAGCCACCGAGAAACGACAAGCCCCCCTCGTGGCCGCGGTGCCCTGACTGATCCCTGACTGACTTCCTGAGAGCCACATTCCAAGACCAGAGAAAGAGATGGGCGCGTCTTCCAAAACTAAAGGCAAAACCAAGGCTTTTCCAGACAAAGATGCAGATAGCTTATTAGTAGCAAATTCTCATTAAACGGGATTCTAAAGATGCTCTTCAGACTGTGACCTAAACAGAATTAAACTCTCTGTGCCCGAAATTTCCTCACTGAAAAATGGAAATAATAATTAGGTGTAGTTCATAAATATGTTACAATAATTAAATGGCTTAAAGCCCTTAGACGGGTGCCTGGTGTATAATAAAGGTTATATGTACTAACTGCAAGTTTTATTGCTGTTAGACAAAGAAACTATTACCAGATGAAAGCTCTGAGCTTCAAGAAGGAATAAAAATTCAAACCTAGATTGTAAAAAATCAAATAATATCTTACAGGGTTAAAATGAGAGCAGAAGAGAATTAAAATAAGCAGCAATAAAGATACAGAAATCAAAGTGACAGGAATATAATTACAGAGGTTGAAGGTTTGTGCTGTTTGGAAGAATACTAAAGATATTGATTAACTTTATAACTTGAAAAGTTAAATATGAGAGTTCAAGTTTGTTGAGCAACCACTAGAAAATGGAAATAGTGTGCATAATTTCCAAATTATAGTTATCATAAATTATAAATATGCTAAATATGACATAGTTGTAACAATTCTTTTCATATATAACAACCAATACATAAGTATTGCCCATCTATCTGTTTTAGGAAAGTATGGAAAGGACCTACAAAAATGAAAAAATTCAAACATTATAACTTTTCTATTATGTTCACACAATCAAACTGATAAGAAAAAGAGAACAGACTTTAAAGAGCTCTTTTCAGAAGAAAAAAGAAAACTATTTAAAGAATAATGAAATGAGAAGAGACTACTAGAATTACCCAGGCAGTTACAAAAGAGCCACGTTGAATATTTATAAATTTAAAATACTGTCAATGAAGTAAAACATATAATATATGGATAAAATATTAAAGAGCTAAAGAGAAAATTACTGAACTAAAATAAGGTTCTGAGGAAGTCTTGCAGAATGCATCCCACAAAAACAAGGAGTAGCCAGGTTTGGTGGTGCACAACTGTAATGCATCACTCTGGAGGCTGAGGCAGGAGGCTTACCACGAGTTTGAGACCAGCCAGAACTATATAGTGAGACCATGTCTCAAAAGAAAAAGAAAGAAAACCAAAAGAAAAGAAAAAAGTCTGAAAGAGAAGTTGAGAGATACTGATTCTGGAGTGAGAGAGCTGTGGCGATCAGAGATAATAGATATAAAATATATAGCATCTACTTGGCACATAGAAAATGGTCAAGATGTGGTAGCTATTATTATTAATCAAGTTTCTAGATGGTTTCAGAGAGTATCACATATTTTATGACACAGAGATTCAAGTATTTCCAAAATATAGCAGATAGTTCTGAATAATTTTTTAAAAAAGAAAACTGACCAACTCAAACTTGAGCAATTAATAAAATGAAATGCCATCTTAGTATTAAACACATCCTCTGAGATACACTTTTTTGTTAATTGAGTTTAGCAAACATGTCTGGGTGCTTCAGTAATTCACTTAACAAAGTCTGTCAGACTAGTCTCAAAAATAAATAAATAAATAAATAAATAAATAAATAAATAAATAAAAGTTTAGCCAGAGAAATTAGGCAAGAGAAAGAAATAAAAAGAATATGAGTAAGAAAAAAAGTCAAACTATCCTTTGTTGCAGATGGCATGATCTTGCATATAGAAGACCAAAAAAACTCCACTAAAAGACTCTTAGAACTAATAAACACATTCATATATATATATATATATATATATATATATATATATATATATATAATTTTTTGCAATCCTGACAATAGTTGCATGAATCATCTATAATTTGAAGATAATTAAATGAAGACACTGATGGTCTCAGTGTCTTGACCAAAACCAAGCACACTGTGTCATTCCTGAAATCTTAGACCCTAACTCTATGACTCTAGATACTACGCTCTTTTCACTGACAGCAGTAAGAATTCAAGCAGGAGAATTAGGCCACTTACAAATGAAAAAATGGAGTAGTGTCAGGAGAATTATGTCACTGTGGCCAGATATTATAGACACGGTTTGGGGAAATTGCTTGTCTGAGTCCCTGTAGCCTGCACTATAAGTCTTTGGGAATTTAGGCAGATTGAGGATAAAGCAAATGCAGTAAGAATGTGGGGTAGGTACCAAAATTAATAATTTCTTACATGTGTAAAGAATTGCTGCATTCAAATTTTTTCATAGTTATTATTTGTTTTAAACTTCCAAAATAGTTTGGGCTGCTCTCTGCCAGCTACCTATAAAGAAACTGAGGCTCAAAGTAAGAATGTGCCATGACTACCTGGGGCCACACAACTGTTAGGTGATGGAGACTGGTACTAGAGCCAGCATCTGTCTCTACTTTCAGGACCAGTGCTCTTCCTAGACTTGCACTGAATAATCCCTAATTCAGTGAGCCTCTCACTGAGGCTCACAACGTTGCTGCAGTGGAGATTTTCCAGGGGGACGACTGTGCGTTTATATCTTCCCAGCCGGGCTCTTGTTGCCCTCCATGACTTCAGTGTTCACCTAGCTTCTAAAGCATTCCCTTGCCTAAAATAAATGCTAGCAAAGACCTCTGAGGCCTCTTTGCTTTGGAATTTACCCCAAGAAGATGGAGAAGCTTGGCCCCACTCACACAGCTGGTGTACTTTGTGGTTTGTTCCAGTCATCCACGGCCCTCCCCTTTCCGGACTCTGCCTGAACTTTCTTAGTACGGTGCTTGGAATGAGAGTAAGCCTAACTCTTAATGTTTTTTTTTAAAAAAATCATTAAAATAATTGGTTGATGAGACAAAGCTGAGTATATTCTTTCAAGGAAAAGAGAATTCTACAATGATCAAGTTTTAGTGAAATCACAGAACATTAAGGTGTTGAGGAGATTTTAGGACTCTCACAAATTCTATTCAGTACAGTACTTGGAAGTTTAGCCAGGGCAATCAGGCAAGAGAAAGAAGTCAAAGAAGTATGTATAAGAAAGAAAAAAGTCAAACTATCCATTTTCACAAATGACATGATCCTTTACATAGAAGACACCCCCCCAAAATATTCCAACAGATTTCTAGGACTAATTTAAAAAATTCACCAAAGTACTCAGATATAAAAGCAATAGATAAAAACCAATTGCATTCCTGTACACCAACAATAAACCTACCTAGAAAGAAATCAAAACAATCCTATTCACAACAGCTTCCAAAAATATCTAGAAAATGAACGATCTCTACAATGAAAACTATAGTATCTGAAAAAAAGAGGTTAAAGAGGATATTTAAACATGGAAAGAAAATTACTGTTCCTAAATAGGCAGAATTAACATCATCAAAATGACTATATTACCAAAAATTGTCTATAGATTTGCAACATCAATCAAAATACCAGCAGTATTTTTCAAAGAACCAGGAAAAAAAAAAAGAAAAATCTTCAAATTCATATGGTACCAGAAGAGACACAGAGTAACTAAAGCAATCCTGGGCAATAAGAGCAAAGCAGGAGGCACCACAATCCCATACTTCAAGTTATGATACTAAGCAACAGTGAGGTACTAGCACAAAAACAGATGTGTAGATCCCTGGAACACAATAAAGGATGCAAGCACCTTTAACCATCTGATTTTGGATAAACAGGCCAAAAATATATGTTGGGGAAAATATAGTCTCTTTAGTAAATGGTACTGGGAAAGCTGATTATTCATATGTAAAAGAATGAATCTAGAGACAAATCTCTCTCAGCCTGTACTAAAATTAAATCAAATTGAATCAAAGAAACTAACCATTAAAACAGAAACACTGTGTCTACTGAAGATAAAATAGGTAAAATAGATAAAATAGGTAAAACTCCTAAAGGCATAGTGATAAGCAGAGACTTTCTGAAAAGAACCTCAGTTGCACAAGAAATAACACCAGTTATCCACAGATGGGACCACTGCAAATTAAAAAGCTTCTGCACAGTGAAGGAAACAAGAACAAGACTAAAGACACAGCCTACAGAATGGGAAAATGTTTGCCAGCTACTCCTCAGAGAAAAGACTAATAACTAGAATACATAAAGAACTCCAAAAACTTAAACCCTCCACACCAGTAAAAGACCCAATCAAAAAATGGCAATCAAAATAAATAGAAACTTCTACAAAAAATAATTACAAATGCCCAGTTATTACATGAAGAAATATCTGGTATTGCTGCATGTTAGAAAAAATGCAAATCAAAATAACACTGAGACTTTATCTTACTCTAGAAAACAGTTATTACTCTAGAAAGAATTCTAGAATAGAATTCTAGCTTATTCCAGAAAGAATAGCTATCATCAAGGAATCAAAAAGTGACAAATTCTAGCAAGGTTATGAGGAAAACGAGACCCTTCTACATTCTTGGTGGGAATGTAAACTATAAAAATCAGTATGCAGATTCCACAGAAAACTAAAACCAGAGATTGCATTTGACCCAGTTATGCTTGTTCTGGGTATTTTCCTGAAAGAGTTAATGATATCATTTTACAGGAATGCATGCACATTCATGTTTATAACAGCATAATTTATAATAACTAAACCTTGGAAGCAGCCTGTATGCCCATCATCAAATAAGTGGATAAAGAAAATAAAGCCAAAGGAAAGGATAAATGTGAATTATTTGTAAGAAATGGATGAACCTTGAAACCATAATGCTAAATGAAATAAATCAGGCATGGATAGTTAAATATCTCATGCTTTCTTTTATGTGAGAAGCTCAAAGTATAAATAATTTTAAAAGCAAAGTAAAAGACAGATGGTAAAAGAAATAGAGAGACAGATTTTGTGGAGATAGAAAGGGAATCTGGGGATAGAACCAGACAGGAGGGGAAGGAGGAGTGGAGAAAGTAAAAAGGGTCAAGATGAGAGAGTATATGTACCAGTTCCCCATAGGGAGTGTATTTATATTTATTGCAAAAATATACTACTAAAAAAAAGAGAAAAAAGATTTAAGAGTCTGGTCTAAGATGAGCTTTCAAGGGTAAGAGGTTTCATCAGAATAGGATAGGGTCATCATATCATTGTTAAGATTAGTATACAATCTAGGGTTTCAAAGAGTCCTAGAGGGTAGGCAGCCATTTGATGTTATTTACTGAAAATTCATAGTTTTATGTCTGTCTAAATGGGCTCCAGGGAGGAAATTCCAGAAATGAACATGAAGTACTCAGCAATTTTTATCTTTCTGGGCAAGACTTTTCCAAAAAAGTAACGTTACACTGATCATGAAGACAGTAGATTAAAGTTATGTTAATGAAGATAGCCTAGTAGTAAGTTCTGGTAAATCTACAGTAAGTTGCATGGGTATAGATGGCATCAGTCCTGAATCCCACTTCCATTCCCAGGAGTGTACATGGACTTACTTGAATAAATCTGCATAGCCCAAGCCCCTGGTTCACTGATTGGCTCAGCTGTAGGCACAGAAATAAATCAAGTCACCTGGGACCAATGAGTCATAGAGGTGAAATCCCAGAGTCTAAAGTTCTGCAAGTTGCTGGCAGCAACCATAATAAAAAGTCTTTGAGGGTAACTAATGCTAAATAAAGATGTTGAGAAAGAAGAGAGAGAAGCCAGAGTCTAGTATAATCATATCAACCATTGATTCAAAACTTGAAGCCAGCCTTCTTCAAGCTATATAGCAGCAACATATTTTCTTAGTAAACTAAGCTATTTGAAGGTAGATCACCAACATCATTTACATTGAAAGGCATTCTAATAGATACAGAACACACACATGAATTTCTCTTCCTGTTTCTTACATGTAAGTGTGGGATAGTTATTTCATTTTTTCTGAACCTTGTTGTCTATACCAGACAGATTCAGAATCAGACTTACCAATGCATAGGATCAAAAGAATTAAAGTAATATATGCAAGGCACTCATTGCCTGCCACATATCATTACTCAATAAATAATAACTCTAGCCACGACAATTGTAAGCTATGACTCTTCAACCAACCAACCAACTGACCAGGGTAAGTCACTAATTCTCTCTGGAGCATTTGGCATATTTGGGACAATTTCCTGATCATTAAACTCTCAATCAACCCCTGGATTTTATTATTTTGTGCATTATCTTTCTACAAACTAGAATGAAATAAACTGGAAATCACTGACTACGTGATTCAACAAGCCAGTCCTAGAGGAATGACATATTGGTATTTGATACTAGCCTCGGTTCTTGGCTGTGATAACAAACAGTGCAGTCAGGTAACTAACCTTGATTATCACTGAGCAGATTCCAAGTAGCAAGTCAGATTTGGGAAGCTGGCTAGATAAATATTAGCCTTTATCACAGCTCAAACAATCCCTACTGCCAAACCAAAGAGTTCTCAGGGAGGAGTTGTGTTCCCTCTTCCACTTTAGAGAACCAGGAATTACAGTGTAATTTTGTCACAGTGCCCAGCAGATAACTCTGTTTTCTAATTGGTAAGTGAGGAAGGAACCACCCTCTGTGTTTAAATGTGCTGATGACTATATTCACTCTTTTTCATGCAAAAGGGAGTAGGGTTGGATTAACAAGAGTCACTGCAAAGAAATTGAAAGTAGGTTTGCTTTTGGCCAACTAAGAATGCTAGTGATGGCAAACATCTAGCCAGCCTTCAATCTGTCTCTATCATGGTTCTGGTCTTCATCATCTTTTGCTTAAGTCAACAATTTTCCAAATGAGACTATAGATTCTAGCCTCTCTCTACCTCAATTTCATTATTCATATGATACATAAAGTAATACAAACTTCTTGATATTTTTGAGTATGCTATGTGACAGACGTTTTTCTAAGTATCAGAAAAACTATAGTGGAGAAACACACACACACACACATCCCAACTCTTATTGATCTTGTTCTGTAGATCTGCCTGTGAAATCAATGACACATCAACTTCAGAATCAGAATGAAGTTGATGTGTCATATCAGTCAGGCTCTTCCAAGCTCACCGCTTTTCACATGCTCCAAGTCCTCCGTCCACACTTCCTGCTTAACATTTCAGAGCCGGCTTCTCTAACTGCATGTAGGCTTATGAACAAGTTGTGGTATTTTGTAACACTATACCTTCCCTCCTGTCACCTGAAACCCTCCTAACCTCCTAACCTTTTCCAAATGAATCTTCAAGTTTCAGTTTGATTATCATCTCCTCTGAGAAGCTGTGACAAAACTGACGCTATGTGATTTTCAAGCCTGTTTCATTTTTCTATTTCTGGGCATGTAAGAAGACTGTATTTCCCAGCACCTCTTGCAATTAAACAGCCTTTGTGATTAGCTCTGGCCAATGAGTAGTAGTAAGCAGATGCTTGGTTCTCTTCCTAGTGTCCTAGAATGAAAGCATTAAGTATTTGCTCACTGCAAGGACCCAGAAGCCATATGTTGAAATGGCACCAGAATCATAAGGTAGAAGCAACCTGTGTCCCTGAGACTGTGCAGAGAAGAGAGCTTTTCTGGAGAGTAACCTAGGCCCACCACACTCTTCGGTATATCCAAGATACTAATCCTTGTTAAGCTAATGAGATCGGGGCTGCCCTTGCTGTTACTGTTGTTGCTGTCATGGTGCATCATAGCCTATCCTACCCAATATACAGGCTGTATAATGGGGTAAAATGACACCCCGACCCCAAGATGCACACATTCAAATTCTCAGAACTCATAATTAAGTTATGCTGCATAGCAAAGAGGCATTAGATTACAGATACAGTTGAGATTATTAGTCAGCTAGCCTGAGACAGGGAAGTTATTCTGGATGATCTGAGAGGGTCTATTTAATCATAAGGGTCCTTAAAAATAAAAGAGGGGATCAAGAGAAACAGAGAGAGGGAAACATGAAAAGAACTTGGCCCAATGTTGCTAGCTATAGAGATGGAGAAATGAGAGCAGGAGTTATAGAATATCCTCTCAGTGCAGGAGTGGACGAGGAAGCCATTCCACCCTAGAACTTTCAGAAAAGATGCATCCTGATTATACCTTGATCTCTGCCTTAGAAGGGCTGACCAAGTTCAGATTCTGAGCTACAGAACTGTAAGATTTTGTTGTTGCTATTGTTTTAAGCTACCAAATTTATGATAATTTCTTACCACAGCAATCAGGCACTAATGCAGAAGAATTTCTCCATCTCAAAGCTCATTCAAGAATTACGTTCAAGGACTGAAGCACTCCTATCTGTTCCTCCATAATGCTGTAAGGAGGTTATATTAATGAATCACCTGTGCTACATTGTTGGTTATCTGTTTGTGTGCTAGTTTCTCCCCGAGTTTAGAAGTTTTTCTGAGATTAAGAATGACTTCATTTTTATACTTCTATCAGTGAACACAGATACAATCCACCAGTAGCCCATGTGCTCCATGAAGGCCAACTGAACAGTGTATGTGCAATGCAACATTAAAAGCACCGAGATGCAGCATATGCAGTGGTAGGAGAGCACAAAGGAAGGAGAACATACTCACATTGGTGGAGTCTGAAAAGGCTTCTTAGAAGAGGTGACAGTGGAACCAACTGTGAAGCCTGCAGAAAACAGGAATCACAAACTGTAAAACCTCTATGCAGGTTGGGTAAGAGACGAAGGTAAACCAATGTGTCTGCCATTCAGTTCCAAAGTACACATTTGCCGCACAGCTCCTGCTGATTTTTACTTTGCAAAAACCTGGGCACCGTTGCCTAACATGCTAATTTCTCAAGAGGGATTGAGAATGTAGATTTTTATGTAAGATCATACCATGTTTTAATTACTGGCAAATACACGTAAAAGACAATCAACAAATGGAAAATGCAGGGAACCATTTTTTTTAAATGTATCATTTGACAGGGTTTAACCAATTTCTTAAAGATCTCTAGATGGAAAACCCTGGGAATGGCATTCTAGGAATAAGAATATGAGAGAAGGTGATGATGTGAAAGACACAGGGACATTCAGGGAAGAGTTGGGGAACCTCAAATCACTGTCCCAGGTCACCTGGGCATGTGCGATAAGAGAGTTGAGCCTGGTGTGGTTGGTAGGAATCTGAAGGACATATTCCAGATCTCAAATTTCATCACAGCAATAGTGGAAACTGGCCCCATGAAAATGTGTTAAAGAGAGAAACACAGCAAGATCTGTGGTTAAGAGTAAGCGTTCTGGGCTAAGGGAAGGGCAGAGCAGGGGTCGGGCTGGCTGGAAGTGAGAGGAAAACTGCAGTGCACTTCCCATATTTGAGACACTAAGCAGAGCATTGTTATAGGAGCTCCCAGAATGACTCAGCCATGGGGAAAGAATCCTGGAGATAAATTTTCCTTCTAATTGAAGTGAATCCAAATGTCACCTGGCATAATTGGCCTCAAGAAATCTATAGGTTGAGACACAAATGAGAGAGAAAAAGAGAGAGGAAACGCATGCCTGTGTACGTGTGTCTGCACCACAAATTTACTTTGGGGGCCCAGAGAGCCTCATAATCCTTTTGGATGAGAGTCAGTTTGTGGCCATAAATCACCAGGATCATTGTATCTGTAGGGAGATGTTTGCAACAGGCCTGGGGTTAGAAGGAATGTAAATTTTCTAGAAGCCAGAAAGAGATGAATAAGCATTTCTGCTCTGGTTATTCATGCAGAGTGCATAGCCCCTCTCCCTCCTGAAATAAAACAGGGCTGTCAGCTTCACTCTCGGTTTCTGGAAAGTATAACGTATCTGAGTTCAGGGAGGTGTAGCCCCACTGACTCTCCCTGCAGGCTCTGTGACAAGTGGCCATTCTGGTGCAGATTGTCAGGCACCAACTTACAAACCTGAGTCAAGTGAGAGCAGTGGAGAGCTCAGCACAGAAAGAGAGGCACATAGCTCCCCAGCCAGGATACCCAGAGGCTGAGGTAATGAGTGAAAAGAGAAAGAGGCTGTAGACTAAGAGCTACACATGCCCTCAGAGCAGGCTATGGAGTAGGAACACCAGATGCAGTTGGAGCCTCCAGAAAGTAACTTCTTTCTGTGTTCAGAAGTCTTCACACATAAGACGACTAGGTTAACTGGTTCAGGTTAGAGCCCCATTTCACTGAGAAATCTCTGTAACCAGTCCATCCATCCACCCATCTATCCACCCATCCATCCAACACATGCTGAGTTCTAAGCCCTGGGCTAGAGTAGAATTAGGGGTGGAATTAGATCCAGTTCTTGCCCTCAGAGAGCATCCATCTCAGTACCCGCAGCAGCAAGCAATGGCTTGCAGTTAAAAACACTGACAAGGGAGATTCTTGGAAAGGGAAAGCAAGGGGAGAATGGAGCTGACAGTCTGGTGGGAATCTCCGGGGGGAGGAAAGATCAACTGTGATGCTTCAAAGGCCTAAGTAGACTGAGCAGCAGAGAGAGGAGCGCTGACCACATAGAATAAAGAAGTCTGGCTGTATCTGAAGCATCCAAGGAGGCACTCTCATCTCACAGGGCTGTCCCTGCCCTGTCCTCCCCTGGTCCACACTGACTCGGAATGGCCTTGCCACTTCTTCTCCACTCAACGAGGGAGGCAAGGAAGAAAGGCTCATGGGAGCTTCCTCCTCTGGGCTTGGCTTGCAGAAGACACATGGGCAAAAAGGAGCAAGCACAAGGCGAAGCAGCCTCTGCCATCACGGCTGTGAAGAAAGGACAGAGACAGAGAAATGTGTGTGCGCATGTGTGTGTCTTTAAATCTTCTCCTGTTTGATTATGTAACTCCATGGCGCACACACCCAGGCATGTGCATAAAATGTATTTAACTCATCGATGCGTGGCTTTCTTTTATAGTGAGCTCCCCGTCACTTTCTTTTCTCTCTTCTTTCACTGTCCCTCCTCCACTTCAGCAATCATGTCAGGCAGAGCCCGCACAGGAAACTGAAGGTGTGTTCATACCAAGCACTCGAAGAGATTTTAATAAATGGACACTCCTCCAGGTAGGAGCAGGATGAGGGAAAACTAGCACAAGGTGGTGAAGCCGCAGCAAGTAGGCCTCTGTCTAGTCTTGACAAAGGTTAGACAGGGGAAGAGGGACCCTGTGGAGGCATCTCCCAGGAGCTGAGATCGTCACTATGGTGGGCTGATCCTGTCTGCAGCCGCCACTGGCAGGAAGGGAGGCAGGAAATACCCAGAATTCACACTCCTTCACCCCACGCATCTCTGGTTCCTCTTTCTACTGCCAAACACACCGGAAGTCAGAGGGGACACGGCACACAGGCCAGAGGCCGCTCTGCTGCTTGGAGGAGAGTGCAGGGCAGGGGAGGGGAGAAGAGGGCAGAGGAGGGAGAGCGGGAAGAGGAAGGAGTGGATTTGGGAGGCAAACAAAAAATACCCGGCACAAACCCACATGCCTTCTCCTGGGATCTCTGCTGGCCTACATATTGGTATATACCCTACGTGTTTGCAAAGTGATGTTTAAAATCAGTTTTATTTAAACAATAGTAGCATACCGTGTACTCATTTGTGTCGCTTTTCTCACTCAACAACAGCGCACAGACGTCCCGCATGCCGTCTTTTAGAGCTGCCCTCGTTCTTTCTTTGTTTTATCGAGCTTTTTAAAGATCCCCTAAGATGAATGTATGATTATATACTAGGAAACATTCTGCATTTCCAGTTTCTTTCTTACCAATATAAAAAGTGCTGCCATCAAACCTGCATAAACTGGGTGTAATAACATATCAGTAGCGCCAGCACTCTGGGAGGCTAAGACAGGACAATCACAAGTTTAAGCTCAGCCTAACAATTTAGTGATTCAGCGTGACCATGTCTTAAAATTAAAAAAAAAAATTTTTAAGGCTGAGATGTAGCTCAGTGCAAAGGCCCCGGGTTCAATCCCTAGGATCACAAAAAACATACCATAATGATAATCTTAGTTTTGTTATGTCGTATGCCCCAAGAAATGGTTTAGTTTGATAGTAAGTTTAAAAATATGTGCAAGTGTGTATACTTAGTCTATTTTACTAGGACTCATTTGTACATGAAGTTTACATTCATCTTAGGAAGTGGGACAGGTGCTTACCATATCTTAATTCTTTTTATTCCCCTTTCCCACCCAACTACCACCCTCCCTCCATCTCTAAGTCCCCTTTCCCTATTTCCACTATTGTATTATTATTTTTTTTAGTTCATGTTTGCATCATATAATGTTTCTATTCATTGTTGGCATTTGACACATTTGAAATCATGTATGTACATTTGTGATGAAAGCTGCCTGACTGCAGTCATATTGTGTTTCTCAAGCACTCATGAGTAGGGGAAACGATCTCTTTCTACACCTCCTCTGGAAGGCCATCTGTGACTTCACTAACCTCTTCCTTTTATCATCACTGTTCATCACATATCACCCCTTGACCACACCCCTTGAGCTCCAGTTTGAGATCTTCCTGCCTCAGCCTCCTCCCAGAGTGCTGGAATGACAGGTGTGCACCACCCTATGCAGTTTCTCGGAGGTTTTATAAGGTTGGAAGCTACATCTCACCATCTCTGAACTTAAAGCATGGAGCCTGAATGTGTCAGGCTTCTGTATTTATTAAATAAAAGAATAAAAAAAGAAAATAAGGGTTCCCACAATCTCACAGTTTCCTTGTCTGTTTCCCAGGGCAAAGAAAATAGGGCTCCCCAGGGCTCAGGACTGAGGCACTGGGGAGCACAGTGAACATGCGCCTGATGCAGAGTGCTCCATGGGCTACTTCTCAGCTTCTGAGCTGACCGATGAGGTACCAACAGCAAGAAGTCACCCGAGGCCTGGAGGAGGAACACAAGCCTTTCTCAGATGCATGGTGCTTGTCTCATTGACTCCAGGGAAGGGAAAATGAAAACAAGACTGCTGCTCATTAAAACCTCTAGGAAATTTTAAATCAATAAACCTCTAGGGAAGACTGGCGGGAAGACGAAGTTCCCAGGAGCCCTCAGGAGCTCTCCGCCTGCCTTGAAGGCTCACTGCCCCTTCCTGTGCTCCTCCCTCCTTCCAGGTGACCGTGTAGGGTGGCTTTTGTCTGCCATCTGGGGCGGTCTCTGGTAAAAGTCCTTCCTGCAGTCAGTGCCTTCAGAAGAAATGTAAAGAAACAACAAAGAAACAGTGCTGCCTCTGCCCTTCCAGAGGTGCCAGCTGAAAAGGCCGTTTGGGGTGTTTTCTTGTTTTTGTACTCGTCTTCCTGGTGTCTCTCCAGAAAGCCTGGCTACACTGTGTTCTTCCCGAGGATACCATTGGCCTTATCCAACACCGGGCCCGGTGGCCAATACACGAGAGCAGATCTCCAGGAAGGGAACTGAGCTCTGTTGACTGACTGCACCTGGGGCTCAGCTTCTGCCACCTGGGCTCCTCCTTGAGTCCTGGGAGAGACGATGAGGAGAAGCAGCTCTTCATGCCCCTACCTGTCACAGGTTTAAGCTCAGCCTCACAATTGGCATCTCACAGGCATCTCAGAGCAGAGAGGATGCTCTCAAGAGCCAGGACGTCCGTGGATTCATCCACAGAAATAGCACAGACTAGTCAGTTTATCAACAGCAGAGCCTGCAGTCAGTGAGCTGGCTGGCTCCTTTGCTTGTGGGTTCCCACGCACAATGGCTGCGGATGGCACCTTCTCAGCGGTGTGTGCAGCCTGTTACTTGTACCTGCTGCCCTGAGGGACCTCATAGACACTGTTTCCTGGTGAATGTCTGAGTCTGACCTTGTACTGTCCCAAGGTGAAGCTCCACGCAGACATGTACAGTGCCTTTGGGAAGCCCCAGGGCACAGTGTCGAGGGTTCACATGGTACAGGTCATCATATCCATCCATTCACACCAAGCTGCAAAACAAGGAATATGTGAGCAACATCCTATGCAGGGCCAAGTTCAAATTCTCTGGCTGCCAGAAGATTCACATCTCCAAGAATTGGGGTTTCACCAAGTTCAGTGCAGACGAATGTGAAGCATCAAGTTCATTAAATCTTAGCTCTGCCCTCCCAATAATGAGTAAACCACAGAAATTTATTTCTCAGAGTTCTGGAAGGTGGAAAGTTCAAGACCAAAGTGCCAGCAAATCCTGTATCTACTGAGGGCCTGCTTTTGGGTTCATAGCTGGTCCCTCATTGCTGTTGAAAGGGGCAAAGTAGGAAGGGGACAGGAAGTCCGCTGGGGTAATTTCAAAAGGCATTAAACCCAAATCACCCACTTCCCAACACCAGCAGGTTGGGGTTTAGGTTCAGCATGTGAATTTTAAGGGGATGCAAATAGCCCCTCTACACTGGAGGTGATAGACGAGTTCAAGGGCATGAGGCTAGGATACGCTGTTCCCACAGGGAGTTCAAGAGCAGCTGCGGGTGAGAAAGTCAGGGGGACCAGGGGCGTAGCAGAGAGGAGACCAAGGCTCCTCCGTCTTTGTGCACTTAACATTTGAGACTGAAACCTGATCTCAGGATCCTGTCGTGTGTCCCATATTCTATTTGATAAAAGCAAATTAGCAAGGAGGAGTTTCTACAAGGATGAACACGGGAAGTAGGGATCACTGGGACCATTTCAGAAGCTGCTGGCCACAAGGAACTGTCAGAGCACCTTCACTGTGAGAACTGCTGGCACCAGACGAAATGGAGCCCTTTGTGTCATGGTAGGACTGTGTGGGCACGATGTGCAAGTAGATTATCTGTACAACAAAGTCACCGGGTCTAGTTCCTCCAGTGCGATCTGTCCTTGTGCCAAGGTTCAGCTCTATGCCTTCACCCTCTCTGGACCACCACAGAACAGGAGTTACGACCTGTTTACTCGCTCATCTTGCCTCTGGACAGGATCTCATCCACCTCACAGGATATTGGGAAGCCCAGGGCTCGGAACAGAGCTGGGCTCTCCATGTAATATAAATGAAGCTGAATTTATATCTTGCCATCCATTTTTTTTTCCCATCGAGGAGACAAGGCTACCACGTTTCCATGGGACCCATCTTTTGTGGATATGAGAAAACTTCCTGCTAGAAATGGTGATTGGATACCACCTGTGAAGGACTCTAGCAGGGGAAAAAACTTGCTCCTGGGTTACATTCAGTTGGCTTTCCCTGAATGAGACAAAGAACCTTAATGTTAAAAGGACTGCCTGTGTTATTGATGTGGTTTCTACTATCCAAAAGAATAAAAGCTGCATGTATAAATGTTTTCTTTTGTTGTTTTGTTGTTTTGTTTTGTTTTGGAGACAGTCTCACCATGTAGTTCAGGCCAGCCTTGAATTCTCTATGTAGACTAGGCTGGTCTTGAGCTCACAGTGATTATCCTGCCTCAGCCTCCCGAGTGCTGGGTTTACAGTTGTGCACCGTCACACCTGGCTTGGCTTGGCTTTTTTAAAGCAAATTCTTTCTTGCAGGTTAAGTAGTGCTAGGAAACAACCTGTGTGAAGAATTACCATATTGCAGTAGAGTCTCAAATTTGTTTCATCTCAACATTGGTTCATTGTATTATCATTCTCAATATGTTTCTTTGTGGTTTTTTTTTTTACAATTGAAAAAGTAGGACAGTCAATTTGATGCATTTATGATTTGAAAACGAGGCAGATACCATCTCCTTAATTTTTTAATATCACTGCTGCTTGGGTGAGTTGTGGATTTCTAGTGGCAGTTTGTACTATTTATTATCCAGGATTGTGAATATTGACATGGTAGTGGTGCTGGCTTCTCAATTTAACTTTTGTTGTTCTGTTTTTTGTTCAGTACTGGGGACTTATGGCAAGGTTTCATATATGATGCCAAGGTTTCATACATGTAGCTCTACCACTGAGCTACACCCTGAACCCCTTAATCTGACTCCCTCCCTGTGTAGTGCTTCAGGACTCATTCCTGATTCCTATTGTGCTGGCAGCCAGTGGCAGCCGCTATCCAAGGTCTCTCCATGCACCCTAAAAAGAGTAGCTTCTCTGGTACATTGGTTTTGTATTGCTTAAAAAGCATCTAGGAAGTCTAGCCTAGACTCTGGTTAAGCTTTACAATTATTTGGTAAGCATTCAAGTGTCTATCATAGGCTCTATCATACTTAAAATACCTACAGTAACTTCTTTTTGCTGTACTTAAAACTATTGATCCATATTTTGCTTAGCATTTTAAAGACTTCCCTTTGAAACTCAAAGCTATTAATTCGCTAATGTCTTCCACTTAAACATGAATCGAAAGAATACTAGGAGGTACAGTTTCAGATGGTAGGCCAGTTTCAGAGCTAACTTACTTCAGCAGTACTTTACTGCTGAAGCAGCTCATTTGACTTGCGAAGCGATTCTCTTACTAGTATTCCTATACTTCTACTCAATTTTCTATACATTGAAAGCAGAGCAGAGATTGCGATGGATGGGCTCCATCCCAACATAAGTATAAATGGCCAGATACACAAGCAGCCTGGAAAATCTGAGTCCATAACCCAGGAAGTCGCCTGGCCCTTCTAGTCTGTCTATGCACAGCACTGAGAAGCTCCAGTCTTAGCTATGCGAAGGAATCATCCTGTTAGGAGAAGGCAGTCCAATCAATCAGAGAGCAACTCAATCTCCATTTTTCTTTTTCTGAAAGCAAAGTTGAATCCTAAGTTCCTTGGAACACTTAAAAATACTAAGGGTGTACATAAAGTGTCAGTTGCTCGCTTTAAAGAAATGACCACCTAGACCTGAGCTCTAGGAAGAGATGTAACCTTCCACACAGTGGTCAGCTTCTACGAGCCTCAGTTTCCTCCTGTATAAATAGAGGTCCTAACCTACAGAATTAGTGCAAAGATCAAATTAACTTTCTGGCTCCTGAATGACAGCTCCTTTGTGTCTGTGCTAGTCATCTTTTCACCACTGTGACAAAACACCTGGGAAGCTTAATTTAAAAGAGAAAAGATTTATTTTGGTTCATTGTTTCAGAAGTTTCAATCCATGGTCAGTTGGCTCGAGTGCAAAAACACTGGACAGAAAGTTAGGGTGGAGGAGAGCTGTTTACTGTATGACATCTAAGAAATGAAGTGGGCTTAGAAGAGCCTGTGAAGCATTGGGGGGCCAGATACAGCATCCAGGGTCATGTCCCAGTGACCCCTTTGTTTTCATCAAGTCCTACTTTCTATTTCAGTAATTTCTCAATAATGCCTTTAAACTATAATTTCATCAGATTTATCCAGTTGATAAAGCTAGAGTCCGTATGATCTAATCACTTCTCTTGGCTCCACCTCTGGGCAAGAATTTGGGGAACATTTAATATTTAAACCATGACTTTGTCCACTCCTTCCTACAATGATATAACTAACCAACAGCTTGGTCTTATAACAAGGAAGGACAAGCATGGTCCATGACAGAGTGGTGGCAGGCAATAAATATGTGTTGAACTGACAAATTAATTCATTGGAAGTATAATTTAATAATTTTATAGTCCCCTGTGAGACTAAAATGCAAAAGTTAGGGCAGCTTGCCAAAGTCACATAACTAGTTGGTGACAGACCCGGGGATCCACCTGTATCCCACAATTCCCATTCACTATTCCCTGCTCTATAAAGCCATCTATGTTTGTCAAAATGATGTGTAGGCAAAATAGCACTGATTTATGGACAGTAAATTATAAATCATCCTCAAGTACTAATTTCTTGGCATCTGAAGCCCATTTTACATGGAGCAGAAATTCAGATTTCCTATTGAAAATCTCTTTGGGGATTAAGGATTACACAGTCCATTTCCCAAAAGCAAATGTTCCCCCAACTTGTCTCACTGGACTCTGAGATGCTGAGGGTGAAGCAAGAAAGACAATATTAGAGGCAGGAGTGGGGTGGGGAGGAAGGACTGTGCATGCATGTGCGTGCGTGCGTGTGTGTGTGTGTGTGTGTGTGTGTGTGTTCTAACATATGCAAAAACTTTCAGGAAATGAGCAGAGTAAAGCTGAGAACTGCAGAAGGACATCCTTAGTGACACAAAAATATGAGTCAGCAACCTGAAGTGCCATGATTCACAGCACAGAGCCTCATTAGAAGTCACTTTGCAAATAGCAAATACTGTAAAGGAGGAATCACCAAGTTCAGAGAGGGGCCAACTCCAGAAAACTGTCATTGACTTAAGTAAAAGCAGTGCAGAAGTTTAGGAATAATAGAATCACTGGGCTGGCTTATTTTTCTGGTCTGTGCTCCACATATCTCTTCTCTCTGCAATTCCCTAGGCAGATTCTTCCTGTAGATGAATTAGGCCGGGTGAGGAGAACAGGATTCTTGCCCATAATTTTTTCAGCGTATCTAGCTGATTTATCTGTTGATACCACTGTGTTGTGGCAGTTAAAACGCTGCAACATTAGAACAAGCTGGAACAGACTTCGTGCATTCATAAACCATATGAAAACCACATGTCGGAGACGTGGGAGAAGGAGTTCTGATAAGAAAATGGTTGTGAACATTTGCAGGGCTTCTTTAAAGCTGGAGCAAGGACACTAAGTGCTTGGCTGCAGAACTGTAAACACTGCCATGGAATTTGGGAATCATCACCTTGTAGACTCCTTGAGATAGAAGTGATTCTGCCTTCAGACAGGTGAATGGCTCAAGCGCAGCAGAGGGTAAACATCATTTCACAGTCCCACTAACCAAGAGGAAATTTACTACATTCCTCATCTCTGACCCACCCACTTTGTTCTGTTCTCTTCTTGATCTCTTAGGGAGAAAACGGAGCCTTTTAGTCACCCTCTGGCTACAAAGCTACATTTTTCCTTGGCTTAGGAGGCAGCCTGGATGGAGTGGATGTCAGAAGGCTCGGTTTGAGGCTGGAACCTGTGAGTTCCTAGGTGTGTGAGCTTGGATACCAATCCAAACCTCTCATTTTACAGAGTCCTCATCTGCAAAATGATTGTAATAATCACCCAGTCACAGACTTCAAGGCGAGAATGCGGAAATGTTTCTACAACTCAACAGGGAAGCTGTGAATCACAGCTCAGAGTTCTTGAAACTTGTGTAATATATAAACTCTTTCATATGGAAAAAAACTCCATCATAAAGCCCTACAACAGTGATCTCAAACACAGGGCACAGTATCTGCTTTGAGATCCACGGAGAGAAACACGGAAGTTCTTATTTTATTTATGAAAAAGAAATATTTTTTCTTGAATTATCACTCAAATTGTTAAAAGCAGTGCTTAATTAACAATAGGTAAAATGTGATTATTTGAAAGATCACCATCAAAATAAATATGCCAAATTTTAAGGGTCTGTGACTTTTGCTCCCTGAAGAAGAACCACCAAGAGACTCTGACGTGGTAATCAGAATGCAGACACACAAAAAATAGGGATTTTAAGCCCGGCTTTGCCATTTACAAGCTGTGTGATTTCGGGCAGGGAATGTAAATCTCTCAGAAGGCTCCATTTCCCATTTTACATTGCTGGGCCCCAAAGGCCTGATTAACGTTGATTAAATCTGGAATCAAACTCTGTGAACAAAGTCATGTGGGGAAAAAATTCTAGTCCAGGACTCCTAAGGTAGAAGGTGAGATCCATACTTAAGCAAACTGCTTGCCTTGGCCGCGCCTCCGTTTCCTCCGAGAAAAAATCAGGATGGTCGTCTCTGGCAAGCTGCTCCACCTTGCAGGGCCTGCTGGAGCCACAGCGTTCACAGGAACAAGCTCGTTCCACAAACAAGGAAGCAGCCTCCCCAGCAGCACTTCTGGAAAAGGAACTCCGTGACATTGCCCAAGGCAGAGAAAGCACCATCCCTATCTGGAAAATCAAATCAAACCCTTCTTAAGGTTAGAGCCCTGGTTTACCACGATTTTTTTTTTTTTTTTGCCAGAAATGAGCTCAGTCGAAAGTGCCACTAGCTACCCGGGGCTGGGTGCAGGCTCTGTCAAGGTCTTTTTATCAGGTGGCAGGCTGCGAAAGGCCAGATAGTGATTGCTTCAGGACATCTGTTCCATGGGGAGCCCAGCAGTTGTGCTTGCAGAAGCTCTGGAAAAATCCGCCCCTCTCTGGAATTGGACGAGATGCTGATAAGTCCATGTGTGAAGTCTGTTCTCCCTCCCTGGCTGCCCTGTACACCGCTGCACACAGACAAAAATCAGTGAGAGGCCAGGCACGGCCCTAAGTGCTTTTCCTACTCTGCCATCCTTCCTCCCCTTAACTTTCCTTTCTGTACCCATGCTGTGAAAGCACATATGATGGGAAATTAACCTCGACAGAGTAAAGCCCAAAGCAGTCTCTGTGGAGTTTCTAGAAATGATTCAGATACTTATCTGGTGAGAGTGGGCTAATATTTCAGCCCAGGTTGATTTAAGGCTGGCTGCATTACCTACAGCTGAGCTGAGGCTTTCGCAGAGCATCACTCTGTCATCTTCATGAGCACTGGAAAGCTTGTAGCTATCCTTCCCTTTTCACATCAGGGGTTGAGGAGATGCTGATACTCACATGCATAGGCCCTTGAAACTGTCAGAGATAGTTGGGTCCCATCCTCCATCCTGGCCTTTATCAGAATGGCTATGGCTCTTCAAGCAGGGTCCTCAACGTAGAAGAAGGACAGTTCTAGTCCTAATACCATTCAGAACTACTGTGCGCTCTTGAACTCTTGCCTTACCCAGCTCTGAACCAGTTTAACGTCGGTGTATAATGTGATTACGTGGTTTGACAGAGATAATATATATGCACTCTCTGTACCCTATGAACTATTACACACCTGGAAGACAGTTACTACAATCATTTGGAACACCATTAGCTCTTCACTCAGACACTAAGTCACCTTAACAAAGAGTCACACATTCAATGGATAAGCCACGAAGAATAACAGGGATACCCAATGGGTAATCAGTACCAGACTCCACCCTGACAATATCCACTTGCCTACTACAGGATGCAACAGTTTGAGTAGGTCCAGTTTTTGTGCTGGAACCTTAATCTCCAATGCAGAGTGAGAGACAGTACCTAGTAGGAGGTGTACTCCTACTACATGGGGTAGAGCCTTTGTAAATAAATTCATGGTTTTATTGCAGGAATGGGTTAGCGATCATAGAAGTTTGCCCTCCTTTACTCTCTTCTGCACACACTTGCTCACCCTTCCACTTCCCATCATGGATTGAAGCAGCACAAGGCCCTCACCAGAAGCTGAGCAGGTGGCACAACAATTTTGGACATCCAGTCTTCAGAAATATAAGCCACAGTAACCATCTTTTCTTTATAGATTACCAGCCTCGGGTTTCTGGCATGGCCCAGAATTTGATGCCCCACTATATTCACATAAGTTATGAGGTAAAATGCGTGCATCTCTCTGGCTAGTATGCCTTCCAGTTTGTGAGATTTAGGGCTTGAACCTCAGTCCCTTCTTTAAAAGGAGATAGTAATCTCTGCCATACAGATTGTTGTGAAAGTTAAGCAGAAAGCACAGAAAGACAGTGGCACATCAGGCTGGGCACATCAGTGAGCTCCATGGGTGTTTGCTCCTTGGGTCCTAAAAATATGGTTGGACTTTCATTCATTTGTGCAACTGTATAAGGCAAGATTCCACCAGAGTACAGAACCAGGCAGGCTTACTTCCCATGTGTACATTTGTGGGAAAGTCTTTAGCACTAGAAATAAAAAAACAGTCACCCATAGTTATTGTACATATGACCCTCAAAGTAAAGGAAGCCCAAGAATAATCTCCTCTTTATGACACCACATCTGACTCTGATCAGTGATCACTTTTTAGATGAACAGTGTCAGTCCACTTGGCTATAACAAAACACCATACATGGGTGGTTTATCAACAGCAGACATTTACTTCTTACAGCTCTAGAGGCTGGACCAGGTTGCAAGCAGGACTGGTTCTGCTAAGGGTCCACTTTCCTGTTCATAGATGATACCTCCTCGGTTTCCAAATGACAGAAGGAATAAATGAGCTCCCTCGAGCTTCTTAGGACACCAATTTTATTTAAGAGTGATCCATTCTCATTACCTAATCATCCCTTAAAAGATCCCACTTCATAACACTATCACTCTAGAAGATAGTGTTTTCACATATTAATTTTGGAAGGACATACACATTCAGACCAGAGCATATGACTGGGCAATGGTACTTTCCAAAGGTAATTTCACCACTGCCAAGAACTTCTTAGGCAGAGCTGGGCTCACTGTTTGGCTTATTTTTTCATTAGTAGCTCACTGCCAATTCTTCTCTGTCCTAGGGATGGTACAGATATCCAGCCAGATAAACTGATTGACCTAAGTATGAGGGGTGATCTAAATATATGGTGAGTGTTGACGCTTTAAAAATGTATTGCAATAAAAGACATAGCACCATGGTCATTACCCGCCTTCAAAATACTCCCTCACTCCAAACGCACTTATTCTGTCAGTCCTGCCACTTTCTGAAGCACTTCTTGAAGTACTTTTTTGTGACTGCCTTTACAAGGTGTGATCAAAAATGTAGTGAATTGTGCTGCCAACTGCCATCAAATGGAAAAGCAGGACAGTAAAAACATGGTGTGATCTCATCTGCTTATTCACCACATCTGGGCATGATGTGACACCTGGCATTTCCCCAAAGTCAATCTATAATGAAAGGTAAACATTTCAAATGGATTCAGGACATCAAGGCAGCTAAGGCTCAACTAAAGACAACCATGAAAGAGGATTTTCAGAACTGCTTCAGAAAGTGGCAAAAATGCTGGGATAAGTATGTGGGAAATTAGGTCATCAATGGCAACCTTGTCTTTCACTCTAAATAAATTTATTTTTAAATTGAAATATTCACTCTGTCATACAATTGGTTAAGTCCAGGGAAGAGCTATCCTTGAGGAATACTGAGGAATTGTTTCTCTTTTCATACTTCTCTATTTCCAGCCAATTGTGAGTTCAAGCATCATGCCAAATTATACCATGTAAAGAACAAAATTGTACTTCCTGGTGTTCAGACTGAAGACTTTGGCTGATTCCGAGTTCCACATGTTCCTCTCAGTACTCTGCATTTGGCTTATTCAAATGTTTGAACAAAAAATTATAAGGCAAAAACAAACATGCCAGAGGATTTTAAGTGAAGAATAATACACTAGAGGATAATAGATGAAAAAAATTAAACACAGGAGGAGTTCAAGAAACAGGAGATGACGTTTGAGATGTAGCCTTGAACAATGGGCAAAATTTGGAAAGGTAGATATGGAAGCAACATGTGTTCTAAGCCAGTGGAGCCACAAAAGAAGGCATGGAGGCAAACTTTAAAGAGACAGGAGTTTGGTGCAGGCAGATGGCATATTACACCCAGAATATGCACAACCTCCTTGCCACACCCTTGCTCATTTATGGCAACATTTAGTTTAAGAACCAGAGAATGCCAGAGACTTCTAGAACTCCTCAATGTTTAGCTTTGTTTTTCTACTAGGATCATAAGAAGATTCTATTTCCTCTCCACCCTTATGGCTAGCCAAGGCCATCTGACTAATTCTGGCCAACACCATGTATGCAGAAATGGTCAGTATAACTTCCCGACAGAATTAATTGCCACTTCATAATTTCCACCACATCTTTTTCTGGCTTATTCAAACTATGTCTACTAAAAGGTTATATTTTCCAAAACATGTAGCTATCAGACAGTAAAAACTACCTACAAATGGATCACTGAATCCTGTCAGAGAGAGCCAATGGCTTAGAACAGAGATCCCCAATCCTTTGGCCACAGACCAGGTCTAGTCTAGAGCCTATTAGCAGCCAGGTCTTGTATGAGATGGTGAGCAGTGGTTCATCTACAGTCACTCCCCTTCTTTCAAATTATTGCCTGAGATCTAACTCCTATCAGATCAGCAACAGAATTATATTCTCATAGAAGCACAAACACTGCTTTGAACTGCACAGGTGAGGAATCTAGACTGCTCACTCCTCTTGAGAACCTAATGCCTGATGATTCAAGGTGGAGCTGAGGTGGTGATGCTAGCAAAGGCAGATGGCTGCAAATATAGATTACCTTTAGCAGAGTCATGTGATTGCACAGAGATCATAATAAATCAGTTGCTTGAAAACTCATGTCAAAATCCCTATTAGTGAGTGGTAAGTGAAAAATTAAACTGCATCTGGTGGCAGATTTTTACAGTGGCAAATGAATTAAGGTACTTCAAATGTACAAGTGCATTTGATGGCAAGTATGAAGTCCGAATCTGATACTTATTTTAGTCTGCATTTGGCTTGCTCTTTTTTCTTTTTATTTACCACTTCATCTGCACTCCTTTCTCACACTGTGCACTTGTCTCAGTCACAGTTTTGGTAAGCCCACAAGCTAACTCTAGCCAAAATGAATAAAAACAAACGTTCCTGAAGAGCTGCTGAAAGACTCAATGACAAGAAAGTAGCAAACTGTGAGGCTGCCAGTAAAAAGAAAGATGTGTTTAAAAGAAAATACCAAGAATCTTACTTAAATTATGGGTTCTTTGCGACAGGTTATTCACACTCTCTAAGCCTACTTTTTATAATATGTGGCAACCAGCTTCCAATGAAACCATGAAGCTTTCAAATTACTTCACTACACAGAGACCAATCACTCTCAATTAAAAAACAAACCTGTATAGTTTTCCAAATGAAAGAAATGTGAACATGAACAGAAGCAAATTATGAAGACCTCTACTTCATTAAATGTGCCTGAATTGAAAACATCAATTTTAATGGCTTTAACAACTCATGATTAAAGCTAAGAAACTCTTTACTATTTATGAAGAGCTGATCTTGCCTTATGCAAAGGACATTTATCCTTGTAGGAAAGGGTGCCATTCAAAAGGGGGCACATATTTCTCTTTCAGCTAGCACCATAAAGAGAAAAACTGACAAAAGAGCAGAGGATATTGAAGCTGTTAGAGAGGATTCCTGAGTCACTGTCGCACACAAGCAAGGTTGACAAGTCTACCAATGTTGACAACAAGGCAGCAATGCTTGTTTTCATGTAATTTATCTTTCAATGGGATGTGCACAGGGCCATGTTAAGTGCACTTCTGCTGCCAGTCACCACCCTGGATGCAGAAGAACTCAAGTCTCTGAATGTTTACATATCAAGAAAACTGAGTTGGTTGTTTTGTGTTGGCATATACATCGATAGAGTAGCTACCATAACTAAACAGCTTCCTGGTTTCACTACTTGGATCAAAGAGGTCACTTCTGAATGTGAATCTTAACATCCTGCCATTCATAGAGAAGTGCTTGCTAGCAAAATAAGTCAACCTAACAATGTTTTGCAGTGTGATATCAACACTGCAATTGTCAACAACATTAAAGTACATGGCCTTAACTACATCTATATGTGCAGCTCTGTGAGATGTAGGTAAAGCACACACATCTTTTCTTATACAGAGAACTGAAATGGTTTTCTAAAGCACACTTCACTGGCCAGAGATTTTGGTCAGAGCTATCAGAGCTGCTCCAGAGACTTCTTTTAGAAAAATGGTTATCACTGACAGCACATTTCAGCAACTTAGAATGGTTTGCAAAACTTGCTTATTCATGTGACATATTCAACCTACTCAATCAACTTAAGCTGTCACTTTAAAGGAGAATGACTACGGTGTTCAAGTCAGCAGATAAAGTGGCTGCATTCAAAGCCAATCTAATATTATGGGGCAAAAGTGAACACTGAGATTTCTGACATTTTTACACATTAGCAGAGGTTTCCACACATAGTGGCACATGCCTGTTATCCCAGAACTTGGGAGGCTGAGGCAGGGGATCACTGCAAGTTCAAGACCAGCCTGAGTTACAAAGTGAGTTCAAGGCCAGCCTGAACTGCAGAATGAGATCTTGTCTCAAAACAAACAATCAAACAAAAAATTAGCAGAGGTTCTGAAAACGACTGAGGCAAAGCCCTCTCTGTCCCAGCCAATTCATGATCACCTGTCTCATCTTTCAAAAGAGTCTGAGCATTACTGACAAACTAGGGAGGAGTGAGTTCACAAGCCATTTGTAAGTCAGTTGAATTGATGTTGTGCTAGACTAGAATCAACTGCCTTGAGATCACAAATGTTGGAAGTCTTAAAAGTATGTTCAGACAACTTCTAAGCTCCACACATTCTAGATTAAAATCAAGGTGGATTATCCTGAGAGTGCCACAAAAACACTGAAAAGCCTGTCTCCAGTTTCTGTGTTTATGAAGAGTTTTCCAAAATGACAGCAACCAAAACAAGATTACAGAGTACACTAGACATAGGTAGCACACTTCGGTTGTCACTGTCTCCCGTCAACCCCAGATGGGAGCATCAACTTGCAGGAAAATAATCTCAGGGCTCCAATTGATTCTGCATTATGGCTAATTGTGTAATTTTTAAATTATATGTTACAATGTAATAATAATAAAAATAAAGTACACAATATATGTGATGCTCTTCAATCATCCTGAAACCACTACCCTAGTCTGCTGAGAATTTCTCTTCCATAAAGCAGTCTTTAGTACAAAAAAGTTGGGTACCATTGGCTTAGAACATCTCCTAGGTCTTTGGTGGACTGTTAATAAGCAATAAATGAACCTCTAATCTTAAGCCATTTTAGGAACCCTTATTATGGAAGCATCTCTAGTTTATACCAATACAAAGAGTTTCAAAAAAGTGATCAAGAGCATTATACAGGGATTTCTGGATCTAATGTAGTTAGTTACTCCTCAGAGGCTAATATTAAGCAACCTGACAGATATAGAAAGAGAGAGCTACAACATTTGTACCAAGTCTCTAACATACAGAGATGCCTTCCTACTTCTAGGTAGCATTTGTCATATATAACAACAGTACCAAGGGCTTTGTGATTTAATTTTAAAGCAAAGATGATGTAAGATATCATTGATCATCCCTAAAGCTACCCTGAAATTTGGATAACTCAAAAAATGACCTCATAGCTTATTTACATAGTAATAATTACTACCATTTAGTAAACTGCTCAGATTTCGAATGTTAGTGGATAACTGACAGGCTCAGCCAATTTCATCCTTATATTAATCCTACAACATTTAGATTAGTATCTTCAATTTACACATAAGAGAACAGACTTGCACAAGGAACATGGTGGGGCTCCAGTTTACCCAAGTCATTGGCAGAAGAGTTAGGACAGACATCTAGATACATCTGACTCCAAACCCATTCTCTTTTCATGAAACTATTCTGTCTTCTAATACCTACAGGAAAAATAGATGAAAATAGAGTCTTAACTGAATATTTTCACCTTTGATGAGAAAGTGAATGTAAAACACAACAGAGACAGCTAGCACTCATCAAGTGTTCATTTCTTGCTCTCATTTCTCAGTCTCCCCAGTAATGAGTGTGACCATATGATGAGCTTTGGCCAATGGACTGACGGGTGTTACATGGGAGCTGAAACAGTTAAAAACAGGTGTGTTTCTTCTGTTGTGTCAGCCCCTGCTTCCCTAGAAGGATACACATGCCAGTTGGTAGGGCCACAAGATGAAAGAAGGCCTCTAGACCTTCACAATATTCTACAAGTAAAAAATAAGCCCTATTATGCTAAAATAGGATAAAATGCACTGTGGAGATGTGTGTGTGTGTGTGTGTGTGTGTGTGTGTGTGTGTGTGTGTGTGTTTGTGTTAATAGACCACAGGTTAATAAAACAACTGCATTAAACCTAATGGTTTTACACAGTTTGATCATGCATCCTTGTTTGGCTCACTTTTAATAGTTTAACTTTCTAGTTATCTTTTTTAAAGGCATGCATGCATCAAACTATTCCTCAGAACTAAAATTAGGACATTGACCATAACTTCCACCTAACTATATGGTTCTTCCACCAACAACCCCCCTGCCTTTATTCCCACATGGGAAGTATCACACTAAATTCTTTTTTCCACTCTAAATTCTACACAAATGCTTCTCATTTGACGATCAAGTTCCATTCCAGTGACTAGATCTTTAAATGAATCAGTTGCTAAATGAAGAATTGTACATAGTATGTACATTACAATATTCAGAACAAAGAAATGGTCAAAGGAAATGTCAACTTGATGACTTCACGTTCATTTGCATAATTCTTACATACAGTTCTGTAATGCATAACAGAACACAAAACTACAGCATTGTACTGTACGTACAATCAGCAAAAGCCTCAGTACTCTATAAACAAGGTGTACAGTACAAAAAAAGACATTGAGCTCTGTAAACAACATGTACAGAATGGTACAAAAAATAGATGGGTCATAAATCTGAGAGGTGGGTCATAAGTCTGAATAGCACCCCTAGGTAATATTCCCAGTTGTTAAACAGGTAAGTCATTAAGCAAAGAAATATCTCTATTCTCCGTTTCTTTGCTTTTGTTAATATATGATTTTGTTGTCTATAACTGTATGCATTCCTAACATATGTATTATGTTTTAGTGTTTTTAAACTTATAAAAATGTTTTCATGGCATAATTAATCAACTGAAACCTAACTTGTTTGTTTGCTTGCTTTGACACAGGGTCTCACTATGTAGCCTAGGCTGACCTTGAACTCACTATGTAGCCCAGGCCTCAAACCCACAGTGATCCTCTTGTCTCAGCCCCCTGAGTGCTGGGATTACAGATGTGTGCCACCATGCCCAGCTGAAACCTAATTATTTGTAGGTGCTAAATTATTTTTAAGATTTATCTGTTTTGTTGAAAGTTGCTGCACTTTATTGTGACTGCTACATTTTGAACTGTTTTCTGTTTCTTTTCTTGGAGTTGTCTTAATAATGCTTCTCTACAGATCTTGAGGGAACTTACTTGATGGTCACATCCATTCATTACAGGGGATCCAGAATCCAAGTCTCAGGCAAACTTGAAGCAGCGGAAACCTGGGATTTCAACTGGCCTGTGAACCCTGGCTTTATCCCTTACAAGTCAGATTTAGAGATGTTTCCTCATCTGTAAAATTCTTATCTTTCATGCTGTTTCTACTGTGTTGTGACAAGGACTCAACAAGATAAAGAAAAGAGCATTTCACGATTTCTAATAGACTATGTAAATGTTATCATAAATAAGAGGAAAAAATTCTTCAACCTGCTTTTCAAAGTACACACATGTGTGAGCACAGACACATAGGTCTCTATTTCAAGTAGAATCCACACATTTGTATGGAAAGCCATGTTTCTGTTCTAACTGCCCTCTGCACAATCATCAGTAGGATGACAGCAAATTGGAATCATCCCTCTCCTCTGCCAGATGTCTCCACTCTTTTTAGTCTTCAAGGACTCAGATGATACTCATTACTGGTCTTCCAACAAATTGCAGGTGACGGCAATTCAGAGCTGGGTGTATGTGCTTAGCACATGCTTCTTTGCCCATGGTGTGTGTGTGTGTGTGGACGGGACATTGTACTGCACTGACCAGTAATAACAATTGAAATACCATGGACTTTTGAGACAGCCAATCCAGGTCTTTAAACCAACAATGACATTTATCTCAAAAGAGGTACATAAGCTCTGTGAGTCTCTGTTCCCCCATCTGCAAAGCACAATTCTTACAAAATTGAATCAGATTAGGTAAGATGCGCACTAAGAAAAGCTCTTGAAATAAGTAAGCTCTCTTCAAATACCTGTATTTCTTTTTATTTTTCTTTATTTATTTTTATAGAAACATTTTGTAAAAAGAGTAGTAATATCTGAAATTCCCACAGTTCTCAGAGTAATGTAACAAAGCAATATAACTAATAAAATGGAAAGGCCCATATCAGAAGAAAAAGACTTCAGGTCTGAGAAAAGTTTGGGCTTTTGCTGTGATTTGCACAAACCCACAGCACAAAAGTCCCATGTGTTGAGTGGGTTTGGTTGCCAGTCTGTAAAGATTTTGGGAGATGATAAAACATTTAAGAGGTGTGGCCTGGTGGGAGGAAGTTGTATCACTGGGGAATAGCCATGAAAGGGATATCGGAAGCCCTAGCTCATTTTTCTCTCTCTCTTTGGTCCCTGGCCACTGTGAGGAGAACAGCCCTCTTCTGTAACATACTTCCGCCATGACGTGCCGTGCTGCCATGGGTCCAAAGCACCAGGACCAAGCAACCATGGACTGAAGCCTCTCAAACTGTGACATAAAACGAAACTTTCCTGCTTTTCAATCGATCATCTCAGCTATTTTGTCCCAGTAATGGGAAGCTGAATAAGACAGACTTTCTAGATGCTGGTTTTGGCCAAAGCAGAAACTGATCATTCCTTGTATGGTTAGAGAGCAGATAGGCACGAAGGAACTGACACAGCCTGTGCTGGACAGTCAGGACAACTGGTCAGTGAAGTCAGGAGACAGGCCTTGGGGGAGAGCGAACTTGGCCAGGCTAAACCTCGTGGTGCTGCAGGGTGAGAAGTCAGCTAAGGAGGAAGAGAAGACCCACTTTCAAACAAGGGAGAGGATCTGTCCCGAAGGAGGCTTCCCAGAAGGAGGGAAGGTTCCCTGACACTTTACCTAGACAGCACTAGACAACAAATCACTCCAAGGAGAAGGGCTAAGGGTCAGGCGCACTCAAGAGTATCAAACTACCCGCCCAGCAGATTATGCAATGACCATATGCTTTAAAAAGCAAATCAAACTGTCACAGATGAAAGAACAAATTAGATTTGGGTAATACAGTTAGAGAAGGCTCAAGCTTCTACATTCTAGCCCAGGATTTTGCCATCGGTCCATGGGATGACCCAGGAGCATTTTAGTCTGTAGTGTAGATGAGAAAAAAAGAATAACAGGTCACTAGATAAACCACTTTCAGTGTTGCGAATCAGGCTGCAGCTAGAGAACGGGCAATAGGGTAGCGCTAGCCACAATTTTTTTTTTTTCATTTAAAAAGTAAAAATTCAATTCCTCACTCATTTGAGCCACATTACAAGTACTCAGCAGCACATGTGGCTAATGTCTACTACATTGTATGATCAAAAAATATGGTGAATGTTAAAAACGTTTTTAAGTTGATTACAATAAAACATACATTGCCATTAATTTCCCTCAGAATACTTGCCATCAGTTTAAATGCACACCTCTGGCCACATTCTGAAGTAATACTGGAGGTCCCCTTTTCTGCATGTAGTGGCTGCCTTGATGTCCCAAATTCATTCAAAACATTTACCTTCCATGGTCATTCTGATGTGGGGGAAGAGCTGGAAGTCAGACAGCACCAGATCTGGTGAATAGGGTAGATGAAAACACACTCCCCATTTGGGAGTGTCCCCAATCATCAAGCTTGTAGGATGAAAAACTCCAAGTGGATGAAAGGCTGATGTGGTCAGAGCTCTTCATCTCCCACTCTGGGGAGGAGAAGGCAAGAGCCAGGATCAGTTGCCATGTCTAAGCCTCTCTCCATGTCTCGCATCACAGTCCGAGCGTTAGAAGAACTCAAGTGTCCATGGAGATTGCCCTTTCTCACTCTCAAGATGGGACTGGAATGAAGGCCAAAGACAGAAAAGTTCAGAAGAGCCAGAGTCCATGGCCACCCAAAGTCAGCATCCTTGGCGGTACTATTCAGTGACTGCTTTCGCAGCCCAACAAAACCCAGCCTCCTGTGTACATGCCTGAGAACACAGGACGCATTATGCTCACGTGAGCATACTAAAATCCGATTTAAAGAAAGAAATGTGCAAAAACATAAAGAGACTCCAATGTGCTAACATGGCATGCATATAGAACTTTATGTTGAGTTTAGATTTTTGTGGGCCCGCAAGAATCTGAGAAAATATTCTCACACTGTGCATCAGGGCTTAGCACCAGAGTATATGACCAGGGTGCAGCCCTCCTCCAGACCGAGAACGGAGGACATTTTTGTTCTTGTTAGTTACCAAGTGTGTGGTCTCGATTCTATTCTAGAGCTACCAGATTTAGCCATTAAAAAGCACAGGGCACTAAGTTAAATTTGAACTTCAAATAAACAGTGAATTTTTTTTAGTATAAGTATATACCAGAGATCCTATAATACATATTTATACTAAAAATTATCCTCTTTTTTTTGCAATTCAAATTTGACAGCATATTTTCTGTGGCACTGCTGTACTTTTATCTACCTGGAAATGTTTCTGTGATGTTTCTGTTTCCTCATCTGTGAAGTGGGGATAAGAAAACCCACCCCCCTAATGAGGACTGAGTTGATGTGGGGTGGAAAAGTCCACCATGGAGGACACAGCCAACAAAGACCAGCTCTCCATGCTTTATCATTTCCTCACAGCATATGTCAAATAACAGAGCAGAATTGGAAAGATGTATCCTGCCCAGGAAATGACTTTCTGGAAGCTGGGTATGAGAAAACAACAGTCCCCAGTATGCTCTTCCACCTGTGCACAACTCCCAGGTAGATGTGAAGCATATGATTTTTTTAAAAAATGAATGTTAAGTCTTACGTAGTGGCACACATCTGTAACTCTAGCACTCTGGAAAGCTGAGGCCGAGGGATCCCAAGTTCAAGGCTAAGTTGGGTGGCTTGGCAATGTAGCGAGACCCTGTTTCAAATAAAAAATAAAAAGGGGCTGTGGGCACAGACTGACCTTTGGGATTTGCGATCTGAATACGAACATTGAGGTGAGATCTCTGTTATAAAAGGAAGAACATTTAAATGATAGATGGGGACCACATGGCAGTTTACATCACTAATATCTCTGTAGTGAAATATCAACTCCTTGGCCACTGGCCAGTGACACGAAATCAGAAACCTAAGATACCATGGTAAAGGATATAAAGATGGGAAACAGAAACTGTGGGTCCTGAAAAATCTTACTCTTAAAGAGACAGACAGTGAATCTAGGAAGGGAGAGTTGGTTCCAAAGGAGCACATCTGGGTGGGGTCCTCCTCAGCCTATGGCACCAAGAGTAACTCAGGAAAGCCCACAAGGCCATTTTGCCTCACGCCCATCTCAAAATATAGCAAGAGCAGCACAGAGAGATCTAGAGGTCCTGAGGAGGGACACTGCTTTTCCCTGCTTACCCCTCTACTCCTCAGATCCAGCTCTGTGTGCTCAGTCCAAGACCTGAGAACATGCGGAAGTTAGCGCCAAAGTTTATCTTGAGTTGCCAGGTAACCCTCTGATGTTTCAGGTGCACCCTACCATTTAACACTGCACTCTGTGGAAGGGGACTGTATTTTGTTGGGTCTGTGGCCATCTTCTAAGAAGTTACACTATTATTTTCCATAGGTATTAATTTGATCTTCTCAGGTACCCATGGATATAAGTTACTGAGAGACAGAAGGCTAGCTTTAAGAAAATGAAATGATGGTCAAATTTTAGGTGTTCATCTGATTCCTGGGCCAGGGAAAAATACACAAAATTGAGAATCACAAAGGTACTGAACTGAGAATCACATTTTTGTCTTTAAATCGGTCAATAATGATAAATAGAGCTAAGAAAGGAAGTGTGGGTATCAGGGAAGAGGCGGATAAGGGAAGAGCTTTGCATCCATTCTGGAGAAGTTAACTCCTGGAACAAGTTGAAAGCTGTAAGAATCAAAGATTAAGGCAGCAGTTCTCAAAAAAGTATCTGCAGATTCCTAAGTTCCTTGAGACTGTTTCTCAAGGATCCATGAGGTCAAAATAATTTTCGTAATAATACTAAGTATTATCTACTCTTAAATTGTTTCTCATAGGTATACAGTGGTTTCAGAGAGTTACATGACATTTTCGTAATTATGTAAAAGTTGTCAAAATATTCTCCTGTCCTTCATGCTACATGGGAACTCAACTCTCATCTATCCAGCTAGGTATTAAAGAAAGCTGCAAAAAAAAAAAAAAAGCCATTCTTCCCACTGAACACTTTTGAATTCTACATTAATCCTTCATAAAAAATTTCACTTATGTTAATGTACAATAAGCTTATTTTTATTCGTCAATGAATTAACAATTTTCTGAATTTCTTGATTTTAATTTTTAGGTAAATATTGATAACTCTATATAAAATGAAAATTTTAGGAATCTTCAGTAATTTTTAAGAATATAAAGGGGCTCAGAGACTAATGAGCTTCATCATCATTAATTTGGGTGGTGATGAAAAAAGTAAAAAAAAAAAAGACTGTAAAAAGTACATTCAAACCCCGGGCTGTGACTGCGAGCGCTATGGTGCCATCCCAGCACACTGGGCGGACTCCCAACTCTGAGGCTGGATGGTAGGTAAGACCACACTTTGCGTCTGGGGCCAGCCTAAGAACAGGAGAGGGACAGGTGACTCTAATGGGGCCACACCCAGCGAACTCCAAGCAGTGAGCAGGGCCCAGAATCCAACTGACACCTGGGCGGTATCCCAGGGCAGGGGGCAAACTCGGACCTTCCCTCCCAGGGGAACCTTGGACTACCGAGGTATAACTGTACTACATTGCAGGGAGAATCAGTAATTGCCTCACCCAAACAGAAGATCTCAGCAGGCCCCAGTCAGTGTGGTGAGTATACCTCTAAAATAAAGGTATACAGAGAGTAAATAGGGCCAGTAGTAAAGCCCCCTCCAACTAACTGTAAGACCTTGATGAGTCTGACAAGAGTGTGGGTGACCCCCTCTTACACACAGAAAACATCAGGCAGAGTGAAAATGGCAAAACAAAAAGCAAAATGGAATCTCAAACATTGAGTCCACCAGAAGCAAGTACAGGAGACTTCAAAACAGAGGACTTCAACAGTAACACACTGGAAATCTCTGAAAAGGTAGCAAGTGAAAAAAAAAAAAAACTCCATGAAGCTATAGAGGAAATCAAATTAGAAGTACTCTCCCATGTAAAGACAGAAATAACAACCTTAGTAAAGGAGTTGCTGAGCACAGCTAAAGAAGAAATAGAGAAAAAAGTACAGGAGCATGGGAAACTGATTGAAACCTTGAATGAACAATATAGAAAACATGTAGAATTTGTGAAACAAACTGAAAAAGACATCCAAAAAACAAAAAATTCTATTGAAAGCATACAAAACCGCTTAAATGAAGCTGAGGATAGGATTTTGGACCTTGAGGACAGGATCACAGTTAGTGATCATGAAAGTATAGAACTTTTAAAATAATAAAACCATATGAAATAACAATCCAGAAGCTTCAAGATGGGCTTTAGTGAAGATGCACGAGTCAATGCAAATGACATACATAAAATATTCACAGGAGTAATAACAGAAAATTTCCCAAACATGGGGAAAAAATCTGATATGCAGCTAAGTAAGGCATATAGAATGCCAAACAGTCACAATCAACATAAATTCACACCCAGACACATAATAATTAAGATCTCAGACATACAGCATAGAAACAGAATACTAAAAGCTGTCAGAGAAAAGACACAAATCACCTATCAAGGAAAGCCCACTAGAATCACAGCAGACACAAACCCTCAAGGCAAGACAAGCTTGGAGTAAGGTACTTCAAGCCCTGAAAGAAAACAACTTTCAATCCAGACTGATGTACCCAGCAAAACTGTCATTCAGATTTAATGGAGAAACAAGATACTTCCATGACAAAGAACAACTGAAGAAATTCACATCCACCAAACCAACCCTAGAAAGAGTACTGAAAGACATACTAGACAGAGATTAAAAACAACCACAATCCCCAGAACAACAACAGAAAGAAAGCACCAGGCAAGACAAGCAATTAAATAAGGGGGGAAAGCAGGAAGCAAACAACTGGAACATAACATGGCAAAGTCAAGCCAGTACATATAACTGATATCCATCAATGTAAATGGCCTCAATTCACCTATCAAAAGAAATAGATTGACAGAATGGATCAAGAAATATGATCCCACAATATGCTGTATACAAGAAACACATCTGACCCAAAAGGAAACTCATAGATTAAAAGTCAAAGGATGGAAAACAGTATTCCATGCAACAGTAACCCAGAAAAAAGCAGGGGTAGCTATTCTGCTTGCAGACAATGTGAACTTCAAACCTAAAATGATTAAAAGAGATAAAGAAGGTCATTACATGATCAGTAGAAAAATTCAAGAGAAAGAACTAGCAATTATAAATATATATGCACCAAACACAGGAGCACCCAACTATATAAGACAGATACTAATGGACATGAAAAACCAAATACACAAGAACACAATTATAACAGGAGACCTAACAGTGCATTGTCACAAAGAGACATATCAACAAGACAAAAAACCAGCAAAGAAATGATAGACCTGAATCATACCTGTGAGCAACTGGACTTAGTAGATGTTTGCAGAGTGTTCCACCCAACCACATCTGAATACACATTTTTCTCAGCTGCACATGGAACATTCTCCAAAATACACCATATATTATTGCATAAAACATTCTTAAGTAAATGCAAAGGTACTGAAATCATCCCATGCATAATACCTGACCATAGCACACTGAAATTGGAAATCAATGGCAAAAGAAATTACATAACCTGCATAAATACATGAAAATTAAATAACAAACTTTTGAACAACCAGTGGGCTACAGGTGAAATTAAAGAAGAAATAAAGCAATACCTACAATTCAATGAAAATACAGAAACAACATACTGTAATCTGTGGGATGCAATAAAAGTAGCCTTAAGAGGGAAATACATAGCAATAAATTGTCATATCAAGAAAACAGAATGAGCACAAATAAACAACCTAATGCTCCATCTCAAGCTTCTAGAAAAAGAAGAGCAAACTAAACACAAAGCTCATAGAAGAGAGGAAATTGTAATGATTAGAGCAGAAATCAATGCAATTGAAACTAAAAAAAAACAAAAAATACAGAAAAATTAATGAATCAAAAAGCTGGTTTTGGAGAAGTCAAGCTGGCTGACCAGTGAGCAACAAATTACAAAGCCTCCCAGGAGAAACAACTCATATGCCAAAGTAAAACACCCTGGAGAGACCCAGAAGAGGGAGAAGGATCCTCTTGACACAGGAAGAAATTAAAACATAATAAAGCTCATCAAATACGCTGGGACTACAACTGGAACAGCTAAAAATTGTGGTACACAGCATTTTCACGGTGACTAGCCAAGTTTGTGCTGGTCTGAATTTGCACCAGCTTGAATCCTCACTGGCCGGCAAAGCTGCCCAAACTCGTTCCTGCCGCCACTCACAGGAACCACAGCAACGCTAAAGTTGGGGGTTGGTGAGCCCAAAGGAGAGCAGAGCCAGCGAAGGGACCTTCATTAATCTACAGTCAGTGCTAGGAATGAGACCTCTCGCACAGGAAGGGTGCAACCAAATGGGTGACATGTTGGAATCAGGCAGGGAGAGCCTGAACTGGGAGTGACAGTGACTTCAGTTGGTTGCTTCCTCCCCAGAGCAGATTTGTGGGATTCACTTGGACTGGGCTGCGCCCCTGGCCGGGACCCAATGAGCCATCCCAAATCAATTCCCTGCACCTAGCACACACTAACCAGGTGAAGGCCCCTGAAGTTTGCCTGGCCCAGTGGGGAGGGGCTGGCGTACGCAGCCGCTGCTTATACCTCAGTGACAAGAGCAGTCAGGAGAGGGCAGAGGTCCCTTGCCAGCGTGCTTCAGAGGAAATGCGGCCAACAGTGAAGGAGGCTGGGACCTGCACTGTATCCTGTGTGGAGTAAGCCAGGGCCATGACAGGAGAGAGAGGCAGGAGGAGGCCCCCAGCCCAGACCCCTGAAAGCCCTGATCCAGGAGAAGGAAAAACAAGGGAGACTGAGGGTGGCAAACATGCATCATCAGGCATGGCTTCAATGGACATTAAGAAACATCTTCAGGACCTTGTAGATGAGCTAAAAACTGAAATATTAAATCAGGTAAAGCAAGACATGAGTAGAGTAATAAAAGAAATGCTCTCAGGAAGCATCTCTCAGGAAGGTACAGATGGAAGAATGGAGGAATACAAAAAAAGGAGAGAAACATTTGATAAAGAATATATAGAATACGTGAAGCAGATTCAAAGAGACTACCAGGAAATTAAAAACTCCACTGAAAGCTGGCAAAATGCCTTAAAAGAAACTAAGGATAGACTATCAAAACTTGAAGACAAGTTTGCAGTGTGTGATCATGAAAGGAAAGATCTCTTAAAAATAACAAGGAAACAGGCAGTAACAATACAAAGGCTAGAAGATGACAAGAGAATCTACAATTTAACAATAAGAAATGTGAACGAAGAAGCAAGAATACATACAGGCAAATTACAAAGGCTATTCATGGAAATAATTAAGGATAACTTCCCAAACATGGGAAAAGAAAATGACATTCAGTTATGTGAGGCATACTGAACTCCAACCACCTACAACCAAAACAGAGTTACGCCCAGACATATAATAATCAAAATACCAGAAATTCAATATAAAAACAAAATATTAAAAGCTGTCAGATAAAAGAAACAGATTACCTATAAAGGTAAGCCCATCAGAATCATGGCTGACTTCTAGACACAGACTATCAGATCAAGAAGAGCTTGGAGTGAAATATTCCAAGTCCTGAAAGAAAATAACCTCCAGCACAGATTGATGCACCCTGTAAAACTGTCACTAGAAACTGATGGAGAAACAAGATGCTTCTATGACAAAGAGGAACTGGGGGAGTTTGTGACCACCAATCCAACCCTACAGAGAATACTGAAGGACATTCTAGAGAGAGAGAAAAAAAAAACCCAGGATTTTAGGAACAGTGGCAGAAAGGCCTCAATGAGTGGGGCAGTCAGTAGAATGAAGGAGAAAAGTAGACAAACAGGCAGAAAAATAGCATAGCAGAAATGAGGCAAAGAAGGGTAACTAGAATCTCTAACACAGATGGCCTTGATACATTATATTGTTAATAGTGCACCAGGATTTAAAACACACATTACTCACACTACTCTGCTTAGATGTATTATATTCTGTTCCAGTCATTCTACCTGTACTAGATTTGAGGGCACAGACAGTAATCCCAAAAATAACAGGATATAGTACGGTAATCATCCTTAATTTCCTATTAACTTAATCTAAAGCCCTGTATAACCTACACTGTTTTACCATGACTGATCCTAATCCAATCTGGTCTGTTAGATCACTATATTGTATTGATAGATTTTATTCAAAGCTGTTATGATTGATAGTATCAAGTCTGAGAGTATAGGCAACTGCACTTAAGATGACAAGATTCACTAGAATATCCACTCTGGTTTGATTATTACCTGCCTTTGAATTTTTATATTGTCTACAATGATTTATTTTTACTAATATTGTTATGTACTGCTATATTCAATTATATTGCTATATTCAATTATGCCTGATGATATAGACAATTCTATTGAAGATAATAAGGAATACCATTAATCATTGTAAATCACCTTGTGCTATGGTTTTATACGACTTTTTGGTTTCATGTTTTTATAGGAATTTTCTTTGTTTTGTCTTGCTATGTTTTGTTTTTCTCTCTAATACAGAAAGGATAGAAATACATGTAGAGATTCATGCATGCATAGCTGTTTACACTCTCACTGTTTGACTATCTACTTTGTATGCTTTAATTTTGTAACTTGAACAACTATTTCTAAGAGGACAATATGTAATTTATCAACTAGTGATTTGTTATTATTTATCTTTTTTTTGAAATTCTGTATTATTTCTACACTTTACATACTTTTGTTTCTCTTTAAATAAAAAAAGTAAAAGGAGGAAGAGAAAGTGCTCTAAAGGGCATAACTGCATTTATGTTTAAGAGTGTAGGACTGATAACCCTGTTGCTGAGTTGTTATTGGATCATTGAACTTCTTTGCAGCCTCACTGTTTGAATGTCCACTCTATATGCTTTAATTTTGTACCTTCAACAACTATGTCTCAGAAGACAATATGTAATTTATCAACTAGTGATTTCTTACTGTTTATTTTTTTTCTGAAATTCTGTATTCTTTCTACCCCTTTTTCTGTTTTGCTTTTTTCCTCTTTAAATAAAAATTTTTTTAAAAAGCTGATTTTTTGAGAGAATAAGCACAATTGACAAACCCTTAGCTAACCTTATCAAGAAAAAGAAAGAAAAAACCCAAATTCATGCAATAAGGACTGAAAAGGGAAAAATTATTACAGATCCCATGGAAATTCAAAAGGTCATGAATAACTATTTTGAAAATCTCTACTCACATAGAGTGGAAAACACAGAGGAAATGGACAGATTTCTAGAAATATATGAACAACCAAAGCTCAACCAAGAAGATATAGCAATTTTGAACAACCCAATATCAGCTGTTGAAATTGAAAATGTAATTAAAAACTTACCAACAAAGAAAAGCCCAGGTCCTGATGGATTCACAGCTGAATTCTACAAGAAATTTAGAGAAGATTTGCTGCCAATACTCCTTAAACTCTTCAATGAAACTGAGAAGAAAGCAATCCTCCCTAAGTCATTCCTAGAGGCAAGTACTACTCTGATACCAAAACCAGAGAAAGACGCAACCAAAAAGGAGAACTATAGGCCAGTCTCACTAATGAACATTGATGCAAAGATTCTCAATAAAATACTGGCAAATAGAATGCATCAAATCATCAAGAAGATTATACATCATGACCAAGTGGGGTTCATTCCAGGAATGCAAGAATGGTTTAACATACACAAATCAATAAATGTGACACACCACACGAACAGAGCCAAAAACAAAAACCACTTGGTTATCTCAATGGACACAGAAAAAACTTTCGATAAAGTCCAACACATGTTCAAGATAAAAGCCCTTCAGAAACTCAGAATAGACGGTATGTACCTCAGTCTCATAAAGGCCATCTATGACAAACCAACAGCCAACATTATACAAACAGACAAAAACTGAAAGCTTTCACTTTAGAATCAGGAACAAGACAAGGATGGCTACTATCACCACTCCTTTTCAATATAGTTCTGGAAACACTAGCCAGGACAATCAGACAAGAGAGAGAAATAAAAGGAATAGAGATAGGAAAGGAAGAAGTTAAACTATCGCTATTTGCAGATGACATCATACTGTACATATAAGCCCCAAAAAACCCCATTAAAAGACTACTAGATGTAATAAACAAGCTCAGCAGGGTAGCTTGATACAAAGTCAATGCTCAAAAATCAATAGCATTCCTGTACACAAACAACTCACTGAGAGAGAAATTATGGAAATATCACCCTTTACAAAAACATCTAAAAAATGAAGTACATAGGAATCAACCTAACTAAAAATGTAAAAGACCTATATGCTGAACATTATACTATGCTAAAAAAGGAGATTGAAGAGGATATTAGGAAATGGAGGGATATTCCTTGCTCTTGGCTAGGAAGAACCAACATTGTGAAAATGGCTATACTCCCAAAACTGTTATGCAAATGTAATGCAATCCCAATCAAAATACCATTGACATACCTCACAGATCTAAGAAAACACTCCTAAAATTCATTTGGAAACAGAAGAAACCTAGAATAGCAAAGACATTTCTGGGCAACAAAGGCAAGGCAGGAGGCATCTCAATTCTTGACTTGAAACAGTACTATAAAGCCACAGTGATAAAATCAGCTTGGTACTGGCAAAGAAATAGACCTGAGGATCAATGGAACAGATTAGAAGATGCAAGCACAACTACAAAGACACTCAGCCACCTGATATTTGACAAAAGGGGCTAAACATGTTCACTGGAAGGATAGCCTCTTTAATAAATGGTGTTGGAAAAATTGGCTATCCACATGTCGAAGACTGAAACTAGATCCATGCCTTATCACCATGCACAAAACTAACATCTAAATGGATCAAAGACCTCAATATTAAAACAGAAACACTAAATCTACTGGAAGACAAGGTAGATAGAAGTCTTGGAGACATAGGGGTAGGCAGAGAATTCATGATCAAAACACAAACTGCATGGGAAACACTTCAAAGAATCAACAACTGAGATCTCATATTATTGAAAAGTTTCTGCACTTCAAAGGAAATCACCAATAGAGTGAAAAGAAAACCCACAGAATGGGAAAGAATTTTAGCCAGCAACTCCTCAGACAAAGGGCATATATCCAGAACATATAAAGAATTGAAAAACTTCAAGCCTCCCAAATTCAAAGACCCTCTCCTAAAATGGGCATCTGAGATGAACACACAGTTCTCAGAGGAAAATATACAAATGGCAAATAAATACATGAAAAAATGCTCACCATCACTGGTCATTCGAGAAATGCAAATTAAAAAAAACATTGAGATTTCACCTCACTCCAAAAAGAATAGCCGCCATTAAGAAATCAACTGATAACAAATGTTGGCGAGACTGCGGGGGGAAAAGGAACACTGCTCCACTGTTGGTGGGAGTGTAGGCTGGTGCAACCACTATGGAAATCCATATGGAGAATTCTCAGAAGACTAGGATTGGAAGTTCCTTTCAATCTAGCTATTCCCCTCCTGGGTATTTTCCCAGAAAACTGAAAAGTTCATATCACAGTGATATATGAGCTCCCATGTTCATAGCAGCACAATTTGTAATAGCTAAATCTTGGAAATGACCAAGATACCCATCAACCATAGAGTGGATGAAATAGATGTAGTATTTTTGACAATGGAATATTACTCAGCTATTAAAAAGATGATCTTGAGGCCTTCATAGGTAAATGGAGACAACTTGAGACTATCCTCATTAGTGAAATAAGTAAGAATCATATTTATAAATATCACATTGTATCTCTAGTGTAAAAAGTAATAAGTACTATAAGAGTGATAAAACCCCAAATGTGTAAATGCTATTGTAAAAAAAGAGAGGAAAAGAAAGTGCTCTAAAGGATATAACTGCATGTATGTTTGAGTGTGTAAAATAGGTGATCATATTGCTGAATCTTTGTTGGATCATTGAGCAAAACTGTTTTCAGTCTCACTGTTTGAATGTCTACTATGTATCCTTTAATATCATAACTTGAACAACTATATCCAAGATGAAAATATGTAATTTATCAACTAGTAATTTCTCAGTGTTTCTTTTCTCTTTTTTCCTTTTAGAATTCTGTATTGTTGATACACTTTTTTCTGTTTTGCTTTTTTTCTCTTTAAATAAATTTTTTTAAAAATGAGTAATTACTATTGTAAAAAAGAGGAAATAGGAAGTGCTCTAAAGGATGTAACTGCATGTATGTTTAAGTGTGTAGGATTGATAATCATATTACTAAGTTTTTGTTAGGTCATTTAACAGAACTGTTTGCAGCCTCACTGTTTGAATGTCCATTTTGTATGCTTTAATTTTGTAACTTGAACAACTATTTCTAGAAGGACAATGTGTAATTTATCAACTGGTGATTTCTTACTGTTTATCTTTTTTTTTTAAGATTCTATAATATATTGACCCTTTCTCTGTTTTTTTCTCTTTAAATAAAATTTTAAAAAAACAGAATTCAGGCCCACAATCTTTAACAACCAGTCCAGAAAACCAAGCCATTATGCTATAGAGTAAATGCTTATGTCTTCCCAAAATTCATTTTTAAAAAGTGCATTCAACTTATGAAGAAAATAGGATTAATTCTTACAGAGTTAGGGGCTACATTTTTCTTAGTGGACACAAATAAGACACATAAATAAAAGCCCAAGAGCAGATTTCAGCTTAGTAAAAAGTTTTCAAAGCCCTAAGCCATCGTGAGACAAAAGGGGCTGCCTTCGCAAGGAGTGAGCTCTCCATCCTTGAAAACAAGTAAACAGAGTCTGACAATCTGGCAGGGATGGTGCAGAAAAGAGTCTGAGTAGGGAAAGAAGCTGTGGGGGGCTTCAGTGATTCCTGCACAACCTAAGCATCCAATCTGAGAAAAAGCACAAAATTGTATCGTATGAGTAAAAGACAAGACTTTACTGGCTTGATCCTGACTATCCCTTGTCAATAAAGGACTCCAAAGCTGCACTCGAAGAAGTCACCTTGTGGTGCCTTTCTCCTCTGCACCAGGCTCAGCCACTAGCAAAATGCCCCCCTGCTCTATGCTGTATGACCCAGGTGTTAGATGCCTCACAGAGGAGACTCTAGCAGGTGAGAGGAACTGCCCCAAGTGACCAACTGGTAAGTGTCTTATCCTTCTGGCTTCAAGCACAAGCTCCATCCCTGGCCCACAAAACGGACAAGCACCCAAAGTGACAAGCCCAGCGCTGATGTCACCTAGGTCCTCTTGTCCAGGGGTTCGTGTGCGAAGAGATTGTGCAGCTCTGCTCCTGCTTTTGCTCCCACAGAGTGTCTTACTCCCAGTGCAGCCCCTCCCCTAGGAATCCCTTCCAAGGGAAACACCAGACTCTGAAGAAGCCCTAACCACGCACCTCTCCCAGGCAGTCAAGAGCTATTTTGAGCCATGTGTGAGTCTGACGTTCTGATGCTGGGAACCGAGCATCAGCAGGAGTGCGAGAGCCAGGCACCGCCCATCCCACTGCAGCCTGCCTTCCGCCTCTTTTGAGTGACACTTTCATCTGCCTGCGGCCATCCCTCCTTGGGCAGGGATCCCATCAGATTTTACAAGCCAGGCAGGGTCAGGCCTGGTGAAGACATGAATGGGAATGCCCAAAACAACAAAGGCGGCAGGCGCTTTGCCTTGGGAGATGGGGTGAGCCAAGCCACGCGCTCTAGGTCACAGGGCAATCTGGGCAAGCCTTGAACCTGGATAGCAGTGACCCCCACTGAGGCCAGACCTGCTGGGATTAACCAGATCTCAGAAAGACAGGATGACTTTCAAAGCATGGTGGATCATCAGGAGACAAGCTAGCATCTGGCAGCTATTCATAGAGCAAGATGGGCAAACTTTCTCAGTAAAGGGCCAGAGAGTAAATATTTTGGACTTTGTGGATACAATGGCTGTAGTGTGAAAACACTCTATTGTTGATATGTAGAGGAACATGGTTATGTCTCCCAAAAACTGTATTAGTGGACACCGAATTTTGTATTTCATATAATTTTCAGATCACATGCAATATTCTTCTTCTTTTTACTTTTTAAAAAACTTTAAAAATTGTAGGAAGCATTTTTAGCTCATGAAACAGATGGGTTATATTTGGACTGCAGACTGCCGTCTCTCAGCCTCCCATGGGTGGCAGTGCTTCGAGAACTATATATAGTAAATGACCTATTTTTAAAGATTTTTAAAAATTTTTTTTATTATTTTGAAGGTAGTGAAATACAACAGAACAAGACAGAACAAAGCCAATTGAGACAGTGCAGTGAAATTGGTACAGAATGTCAAAACCGATTACCAGGATAACAGTAATAGTTATCATGATATATCTCATTATCTTCACAATAGTTGTCCTTTCAATCAGGTATAGCAAAATCAAACCAAATACAGAACATGATAGAACTTATCAAAACAGAATACTGAATAGAACAATACAATTAATCAGATCAAAGCAAAACAGTGATAACAATATTTGCCTTCAAAGAGATGGTAGAAGGAAATGCCCCCTATTTGCTATATTGCATATGGCCAGTCTCCCAAGAGATGCTCAGACCTCTGGCTCCCATTTGCAAGTGGGGGGTGGGGAGAAGTGGGGATGGGATGTTTGATTCTCAGCCCGAGCACTGGTAGGCTCATGGCTACTTACCAGGGAGGCGAGCGGGTTGCTTCGTTTCCCAGTACCTTAAGTTCCAACATGGCATGGATCTTGGGAGACACTGGCTCTAAAGATTTTTAAAGCTTTCTTGGTTAGACACTTTTGTCAATTTATACCAAATTTTGCCATTATAAAAAAAAATACAAGAGCTACAAAATAAGTCCACTGATGGAATTGCTACCAGTGTTTCTAGTCCATGTTCTGAACGTATGGACTTTTTCATTAGGGACTGGAGCATGGCAGTGTGTGACCTTAGTGTGTGTGACCCTGAAAGTCTACAGCCATTGGTTGAGCGTATCAACTATTTAGATTATCAACTCATATTTCTGAAGAGGTTAAGGTTTACAGTTTATACACACAGGTTTTTTCACCAGTGCTTAACAGATCTTTGCTTGTCCCCACCATGGGTTCTAGAAGGCACTCTCAGTGAGGAGCACTAATTCGATCATGGTAACCATCGCTGCTTCTCATTTCTCTGGTTCTGTCCTTAGCCTCAATCTTCCAATTCCCACCCATCAGCTTAGGAAGCCCAGTAGGTGGACTATAGTCTGCTGTTTGCCTCTTTGCTTACTCTGGTGCCTGGACTCATACATCTGAAGTAGCTTCTACCATGTCCATACCTGCAGGAACCAGCTGGTCATGCTTCCTTTCTCTCCTAAGCCATCATGTCTACCCTGAGCTGAACTGGTCCTAACTTCCTCCATGAGTCTTCCTAAGAAGAGAAAGTCATGCACGCCAATGCCCAATGCTTCTTTCTTCTGCAGGATTCAAGAGAGAAACTTTTTACATTTCCACACTCTGTGTTGCAGCCCCCGGGGAAGGGCCACACCCTAGGGTTCTTTGTGATAGAGGCTAAGTTGTGTTCCAACCTGCAGACAACTCAATTGATAACAAGCTCAAGAAGCTGACTCTCCACTTCATGACAGTGCATTCTTTCACAGGAGACTCTAGGGTACTTCGTGATAGAGATCTAGTGGACTTCAAGTCTGCATGCCTGAGTGACTATAACAGAAGATAATGTAGAGGTCCACTTAGAATAGGAGACCACTGGCTCAGATATTATTTAGTCAGGAGGTTTCCCCCAGTGGATCCCATAGAACCCTTACTAGTGTAAGGACATGGAGTTTGATGTTTTTAAATCATCTTTTTACGTGCAATAAAATTAAATGCATCATTTTAAAGTGTAATTTGATAAGTTTTTGAAAAAATTCACACACCTGTGTCAGCACAGTTCCAATCAAGATGAACATTCCTATCAACCCAGAAAGTTCTCTTGTGAACCCAGTCCACTTCTACCTCTAATTCCAGCCCCAAGGAACTTCTGTCTGCTTTCCGTCACTATAGATGCATCTGTTCTTCTCTAGAGCTTAAGGTCAATGGAGTCATGTATACAGCATATACTCTGATTGGGTAAGGATTCTTTGACTCAGCATGAGATTTTTGAGATCTGTCTACATTCTTGCTTCTGTTAGTAGTTTGCTTCTTTTTAGGCTGAGTAAAATCTCATGTGTGAAGATAGCACAACTGTTTATTCACTCACTAGTCAATTGGCATTTGTATAATTTTCACTCTGACAGTCTTGTGAACAAAATTGCAATGACCACTTACAAGACTGAAACAAAAATATATTTTTATTCCTCTTAAATAAATACCTAGGAGTCAAACTGATGTGTTACATAGTAAATATGTGTTTAAATTATTTTTTAAATGTTAAAACTCTTCCATATTTTAACCATTTAACATTCTTGCCAAGCAGTATATGAGAATTTCAATTATTCTGAAACCTCATAAACTCTTAATATTTTATGATCTTTTATTTTTGCCATTATAGTCGATGTATAGTGGTATCTCAGTGAAGTTTTAATTTGAACTTCTCTGATAATTAATTTTACTACATGGTTAGTTGTCATTCTTGTATTTTCTCTTGTAAAATGTCTGTTTAAATGTTTTGCATGGTTTTTTAAAATTGGGGCTGTTTGTCCTCTTACTATTTATTAGTTATATATATATATATATATATATATATATATATATATATGAAAGAGAGAAAGAAAGAAAAAGAGGAAAAGAGAAAGAAAGAAGAAGGAAGGAAGAAGGGAAGGAAAAGGGAAAGAAGAGAGGAGGGAAGAAAGGAGGAAGAAAGACACACTAATATTCTGATTGTGAGAGTTGATTGTATATGTGAACCTGATTGGATCATGGATTATCCTCATTTTTAGCTAAGTGTTATTCCTGGGGGTGCTATGGAGGTTTTTCAGATGAGAGTTACGTATGAATTCATGGGCTCAGTAAAGTATAGGACCTTCTCAATGTGGGTGGGTACCACCCCATGCCCTGAGCATCCCAGTGGACCAAAAAAGCTAAGACTCACTGGGCTGTTTGAGGTAGGATGCCAGTGCCTCCTGCCCTCAGACTCAAATTTACACTGTCTGCTCCTTTGCTTCTCAGGCCTTTAAATTTGAACTGAACTGTACCACCGGTTTCCTTGACCTCCAGGCTGCAGACAGCAGAGCAGACTACCCAGCCTCTGTAATCACATGAACTGATCCTGATAATAAACTTTGCAAAATAAACACACAATTCATGTGCATTCATGTATAGCTCATATATATATATATATATATATATATATATATATACACATGTCTTACAAGACTTGATAGTTTTACATTTTATTTTTATGATCCATTTCAACTTAATTTGTGTTCTGTGAAATATAAGATCAGTTTTTTTTCCAGTGTGGTTGTTTTAGTGCTCTAGATAGTGTTCAAGTGTTCTAGATAATCTTTGTGAAGATTATCCCCTTCCTCCTTAGTCACCTCTGCCCTTTTGTTGAAGTCCATCCTCTGTGTATTCTGGGCTGTTCAGTCTATTTCACTGGGCCATGTGCCGTTCTTTTGCTAATATCACTTAATCTTGATTATAGCTGTGTATTAACTCAATATTAAATAAGGCTTCAACCTTGACCTTTTTCAAAATCATTTTAACTAGTCTTGGTCTTTTTGCTTTTAAGTAAACCTTAGGATGATGTAAAAAATAAAATATTTCCTATTAAAGTCCCATTGAGCCAGATTAGCAGGTTTGGAGGACGATTCTGGAATGCGGGAGGTGTGCAGAAGAGGAATCCAGGTGGAGGACACTGGTGCTCTCCAGGCTGGGGAGCGCAGAGACAAGAAACTGGGGAAGCTGTAAAACAACCCCAGGCACAGCCTGTGTCCATGGTGCTGGGGAAAAGGCACACGGGGCCTTTCAGCAAGGGCTAAGCCACACGCAGACACCACATGCCACCAAGGCCAGGAGCGAGCTGGAATCCTTTTCTGCTTAAACAAAATATGAATACGGACTACTCTAGTTCTCTATAAATTTGGCGTATTGATTAAATATGCTTAATACGCATCATTTCTTTTTGTAAAGAAAAATAATAAAAATAATAATCCATAGCCTATACTACTTGATAAAGCAAGATGGAAAGAACAGATTCTGCAAGCATGGACATCTGAACTTCGTTCCTTTCTCGTCCCCTAGGAATGCCACATGCAACGTTGAGAAGAGTAAGGTCTGTCTCTCAGGAGTAGGAACAGATGTCAGGAGGCAGTGTGTGTGGTTTAGACCTATGGTGGCCCAGCCCAGAACTGCTCAGTCCTGCCTGTCCCCAGTTACGGCTCACACCAGACTCATGATCACAGAGCCTCCCTGGCTTCCACCGCCACAAGCTGTAGCATCCCTGGACACCGCCAATTAGTCTACCCACAGCTAGGCCAGGCCTCAGTGTGGCTAATAGGAAGCCTATTAAGTAAAAACTGCACTGCCCTGGACTTAGCCCAAACTGTGGACCCAGTGACTGCCTCAAGAGGGTAAATAACTCAACACATGGTGTGGGGGGAAATTAATGGCCTTGAAATAAACTCTGTTCTTCATGAGAGTCAGGAGACTGGAAAGAACAGAGAAAATCACAGTGGCTCCTGAGGTCTTTCTGAGATTTTCCACAGGACCAGGCATTATGTTTTCATGAAGCTATGGCCAGCTTGGTATATTAATTACCATTTTCTATTTGCTTTTCTTTTTTCTCATCCTCATTTCCTTGCATTTTCTTCCCTGATACATTTGCATGTAAAAAACATCACCGTAAAATCTTTGCTTGTGACTCAAGCTTGGCTCTGCAATCCAAGTTCCTAGGGCAAAGGCCTAATACGTAGCAGATGATTGATGAATTCTGTCTTCTTTCTTCCTTTGTAGCTGGGTTTTCTTCTTCTTAAACCACACAGGTTTTCATGAAGCTCAATTAAGGTAGTACATGGAGCCAGGTTTGTACCACAACAGTAAAGCACTTGCCTAGTATTCACGATGCATGGAGTTCAATCCCTAGCAGAGAAAAAAGCTAAGATCATATATAAGGATAATATATTTTTGTAAAGTCTCCTTAAGAACTACACTGTGCCTTGTAAGAGCATCACTGCAAAGTAATTAACACCATCAAGTTAACCAATCGCGTGACTTTGCTTTCACAAGGTGAACAGGCACACATATTCTTATTCACTACAGGGAAATGATTGATTTTACTGTTTTGTTTTGTCTTTCTTTGTTTTGTTTTACCAGCTGGATTACATTAGGTTAGGAAAGTGGGTTCTCTTCTCTCCCAGTTTCCTCAGCTCAAATATCTAATCCGTGCCATTGTTATGAGGTGTTAATAAAATCATGGGTGTGTAAACTCTTTGCTCTGGTTTATAGACTTTGCTCTATAAACTCATAAGAGCTATGGAAAATTAGTGGGATTATTGTTACTAACTGAAAGGGAGTAGCTAATGAACACTTGTGGGATAAATGTCTTCCTGTGAAATACAGAGCACTAAGTCAAACAGTGGTCAAGGTCTTGATAGAAATTAGTTACCCATGCTGATTCTCAATTTATAAATCTATAGGAGAACTTAGAGCAAGAGAATGGAAATTAGAGGCCTTCTTCTTGCTGGCTGTAATCATTGCTTCTCTGGATATTGCAGATGCAGTACAAATATAAGTTAGGAATAACCTACCCTTGGGGTGAAAAATATAATACAGTTATGTATTTAGTTAAAATAAGAGTGAGTTGTTGACTACCTCAGGGATTCATACTTTTCATAACTGATATTTGTTATTTTTATACATTTTGATTCATTTATAATATACTATTTAATTTGACCGCCAATTCTTGGGAGATAGGTGTGATTTTTCTCATTTTCAGTTGAATAAACTGAGATTTAGAAAAATTTGTCAACTTGCCTGCAATACCAAAGGTAATAGTTTTGTTTAACCAATACTTGAATGTAGATCTATTTCATTCCTAGCTCTACAGCAGGATGTATCTAAAAGTACTGTCCTTTTCCTTATAGCTTGCCTATACCTTTTCAAATTGTGCTGTCTGCAATCCACTTGAGAGCAAAAACAGATTTCTAGAACCTAGGAAGAAGTACAAAGCCAAAATCAAAGTGACACATTGATTACTTGTCAATCAGAGAGGGAAGAAATTAAAAAAAAAAACAAAAAACAAAAAACAAAAACATTGTCCTATGTTGTTCATTCATTCCCATGGTACAAATAGTCCCACAGTGGTTGATTTAAACCTATTGTTTCCAGGGAACCAGCATTACTTGAGGGAGCCAAGCTATTCAGAGGCCAAATTAGTAACATTTTTTTCTGTGCCTAACGAAGCAATGAAATCAATGGATAATGTCTTCTCAAAACTGCATTTTTCTTTGAGTTTTTTCTTCTTTAAACCTATGGAAGCTGCTGTCATCTGCAAACCCAGACATGGAACAAATAAATCTATAAATGCAAATTAGTATGGAAGAAAAGCATAGGAAAGGATGATCATGTTGCCCTTAGCTCTCTCTATTTTCATTTCACCCATGGAGGTGAATATTCTATTGCATACAGATCATTCTAGAAGACCCAGCATCTTGCCTTGGACTCTTAATAACCATTTAAACACTGGTGATTTTCTCTGCCCTTCCCCTGTTGAAACCAGAAGTAGTGGGTACAAACTATATTTGGAACATTATGTTCCAAAGTGAGCAAATTTGAATTTAAAAAAGAGAACTTGTGTTATTAGAGTGGCAAACCCAGAATAAGGGAACCAAATGGTGGGGTCCGATGCAGGCTTCCTAGAAGTGTCCTACTTATCCTTCCAAACAATTTTTGAGCAAATCATCCATACCCAGAGCACTGTGATAAGAAAATAAAAAATTAACACATTATTATGGGCCACGTTTTATGCTCAGTACTTTGCTTATCTCCTTAATATCCCCAGTACACTGATGAAACAACTGAGAAATAGAGAAATGACTTATCTGAGGTCACATGTGGCTTTCCCCATGATTTCTATCTTTTTCCATTGCATCATGCAGCCTTTCAGATGAGAGGAAAGTGAGGAGTCAGGAGGTCAAGTCATGAAGGAATGATTCAGCACACTGAGCAATGCCACCCCACAGAAGGAGATTTCTGCATTGAGTGAGAAGCCCTTCATACACTGATACCGTGAGCTCACAGGTTGTAATTTCTCATTATTTGTACAATTTAAGGACAGGAAACTGGCCTTTCTGAAGTTCTCCTGTATGCCAAGTATACCAAACTTCCATCATATGTCATCACTTTGAGTCCTCATGACACCCAACTCTCCCCTTGATAGATGGGGAACATGGAAGACTTCACTCATCTCTACATCTACACAGGACGAAATGAATTTCAACCTTTGTTTGCAATGCTTCTATGACAAGTATCTGAAGAAAAGAATTGGATAACTAAGCATTAGTCCTGGACACCAGTTTGTGTAAATGACCTGTTGGCTCATGCTCAACACAGGGCCATTTCCCCTTCCAAGAAAACATCAGACGAAGCCAGGAGGCAGAAAGAAAAGGGAGGGAAAGAAGCCAAAATGGGAAGTTCATTTTTTCCTAGCCTAAGGGATGGAGAGTTTGAATCTTTGTTTTTGCTTTTAGGATTGGTATTTTATTTTTGTTTGTATGTCAATTAATGGAGTGCCAGAGACAGAAGTCATCTTTGCCCATATTCAGGTCACGCTCTGGTGAAAATGCGCACCGAGGAATGGAGACTCAGGGAATTCCCAGGATGATTCTTAGGAGTCTAGAGTTGGTAGACGCTAGACCTGGAACTTCCTCCTGTCTTAATCATTGATTGTCCCATTGTTAACTGGCCTGGTGTCACCCTGGTACCACAGCCAGATGGCCACAGAGAGTGGAGAGACAGTGTCTGCCCAAGAAATAGCTCTGTCAAAATGTGCAGCTTCTGGACTTTGGTTAGGGAAAACTGAGAAGGGGAGAAAGGGAGGAGGGCATGAAAAGATAGGAAGAGAAGAACAGAAAACAAAATGGTAGAAAGACAAGAGAAGAGGAATGAGATGACCGAGGAAAAACTGACAGAAGACAACCAAGGAGGCCAATCAAAGAGTGGCTGTGTAGACAACCAACAAGCTCTGAGTACAGGAAATAAGCATGGACGTCAAGTGCAGTGACGGATGCATTGTGTCAACTTGCGAGGTCTAGCGGCTTAGCTAATTAACTCAGCAGCTCTACACCCTAGTGTGTAGAGGACATGCCCTTCCTGCTCTAGGATGTTGTCCTTTTGTTAACTTGAGAAGTTTAGCAGTTCAAGTGATTCAGCAGTGAGCCAGGGTCCTTATTCTGTAAATATCCTCAGCCTGTGCAAGAGGAGGGAGCAGATTGTGGGTGTAAAGGACTCGGGATTGGTAACCCGTATACAGTAAAAGGGCAATGAGGAAGAACTGATTGCTCGTTCTTCAGAGGAGCTGTAGTCTTCACCTTCAGCTTGGACTCATTTCCTGGATTCTGGCACAGACTGTTCAGCTTCTGCCTGGGACTCCAGCCTTTCAGCATAGGTTCTTCAGCATGCATTGCAGACCCATCTGCTTCCTGATATGGACTAGCATGGCACACTGCAGTGAGCTCCCGCCCTTGGGCTAGGGACCCTTCAGCCTCCAGTGTTCAGACACCCTCTGCACACTTCCGCATCCGACTCTGTGACTGACCAATGTAAGCCAATCTTGTCATTTCTTATACATTTGTGTATCTTGTGTTATATCCATTTCCCTAGTAAACACTGACCGATACATCAAGATAAGGAAGAGTTCAGTTAGGAAGTGAGAAGAAGCTTGAAAGAAAGATTTGGCACTGGAAAGCAAAGAGAAGCATTATAGAAAATTTAGAAAACAAAGCAGTGAGGACGGAGAAAGAGGTGGTGCACTGCATGAGCACTGGTACCATTTTATCCTCACTCTAGCCCCATATGGCATGGAGAGTGAAATGCAGAGATGTTAAATGTTAAATTCTGTGCTCAGAATCACTCTGATAGCTGGGCTGTGAAGCAGAGTTGAATTTCAAAGCCCATGCTCATTTCTACTGCACTACTTTCCCCTCAAGCCTCCCACCAAGCCAAACCCACCAGAGGGACCTTGTCACCGCCTGCCTGAACACCCTGCCCCAGTGAGCCAGGTGGACCTACCGCAAAGGCTCTTGCCTCCATCAAAGTTCTTGACTTCTTTATCTAAATGCAGACCCTAATGAGAAGGTGTTACAGGCAAGACATGGGAGCCAGATGTTTTAATATTCACCTGAACTGATTATTGCTGCTTAATCAAAGTGACAGAATTTTGGTCAGAATTTTGTCCTGGTTTTTGTCTTCAGCTCAGCAAGTAATTTTGCCTAAGCTGGGGAATCCTTTGCCATACAAGGTGAAATCATGCTCAAGTTCCTCATCTTTATGAGCACCTACTAAGTGCCTCGTGTGGTCTCCTTTAAAACTCAGAAGCCAGCCAGACGTTGGGGCACACACATTTAATCCTAGCATTTGGGAGTTTGAGGCAAGAGGATCACAAGTTTCAGGTAAACTTGGACCATTTAGCAACTTTAAAGCCAGCCTGGACTACATAGTAAGACCCTGTCTCAAAAATTTTAAAAAAATATATGTATATATGTACATATATATTATACCTATGCATCCCATAAGTTTTGTGAAGTATCTACTATTATCATACAGTTTCAGAGAAGTTAGAGCTCAGAGAGTTCAAATTACCCTCCAAGATGCTTTATGGACATCTGCTGTAGGGTTCCCCTCACCTTGAGTAGTGAACAAAAAGTAGAGAGTAACTGTTCTACTCAACAAGCAGATTCTACAGGATACAAACAGAAAACTATTTCTTTCTTATCCTCCTCCATTAACAAGGCCTCACCAAGAATTGCTTTCTCTACCTTCAGAAAGGGAAACTCAGATGGCTTCCATAACTTTTCTAGACATTCTGGATCATAAACTTTTCAGTTTTTCTGGTCTGCAAAAAACACTCTCATTTTAATAATTAAAAAGTCCTGTCCAGGATAATAATCAACAGGACAGCTGAGTGTAGTATAAATTCTCTCTCCTTGGCTTGCAGTTCAAGCCTCACTGCAGGTGTAGTGGGTACTAAGTACAGTGGGGAGGGAGCATATATCACTCTGGTGTCAGGTAAAGTGACTTTGGTCACATTATTTCTACACCAGGAGGAATCACATATGGATCTCACACTAAGAGGACTCACACTGAGCCCTCCTGGAAGCCACTTGTGTTGGCTGAGATCTCTAATGCCAGCAGTTTCTTAGCATGGTCAGTGTGAATGAATGGCACAGGCTTTAAAGTCTGTGACACTTGGTACTTCTTATTCACCCAACACAGAGACCCAAGAGTTCCACTCTCACATCTACTGTAGAAGCACTGAGAAGCATTAGAATAGGCCCAGCTTTGTGGATATTATGTACATAATTATAACACAAAATTATTGCCTATTTAGCAAGCATTTCTTTATTCTACTTCATTGAATCACTGCTCATGGTCATGCTCATGAAAGTTGACATACATGTATCTTCATAGGAAGACACATGAATGGGTCACTTGATAAAACATAGTTTCAAGACTCAGACAACCAAGATAAAATTTTCATTAATGATCAGGCACTGGCAATACTCATTCCAGCATTTTCCAGGGAAAAGAGTGTTCTAGCTAATAGGTTATGATGCTAGTATCAGGCTGACCACATCAGAGTATGGGTGGAGGAAATGTGCCCCCCAAACATCAGGCTATCTTAGCAGAAGAAGATATCTAAAAATCACTCATCCAGCCCCCTCCTTACTTTCATACCATGCTCAGCAAATAGATCTATGGTTATTGACTTATGAATCCCATTTCAAAAAAGCAGCACCCAATGAGGTTGACAGAAGAATCTTTAAAAATTATAACAGTGGAAGATGGCAGATCAGTAAACAACAAAGTAAAGACCCTCTCTGAGAGAAACAGCTCAGATGCTAGAATAAAACATCCTGGAGAAGACCAGATGAAAGGAGATGGATCCTCTTGACCCAGGAAGAAACTAAAGGCAAAAAAAAAGAATGAAAAAAAGAGAAAAGAAAAATGTGGACAGAAGGCTGTAGCCAGATGCTCTCTCACCAGAGCCAGTCCCATTGTTTACAAAATGCCACTGGAATCCAAAGACGCGTGGTCATGGTGAAGTTGGGGGTTGCCAAGCCCACTGGCCTCAGTGGGAGGACAAGGTCATAGAGAGGAGTGGCAGAGTGGAGAACAGCACCGGCTCAGAGATCCACACTAGCTTGTGGTGAATGTGAGGAACTCAGTCCTCCCACAGGAATGGGTGATTGGCCAGCTGACATTTTGGAGTCAGGCAGCATAAGTCTGGAACCAGAACTGCAGGGGCTTCAGTCAGCCACTCCTAGCACAGAGCAGACTGGTGAGGATTGCTTGGATTGAGTCCTGCCCCAGTGCACAATCCAATAGCAAAGGACAAGGTTGTCCTGAAGTTATCCTTAACCAGCCCATCTGCACAGCACACACTAATGTGGTGAAGACTCCCAGTGGTTGACCAGTTCAGAAGGGAAAGGCCAACCTGTCCCACACCTACTTGTACTTAGGCGTCATCAGCAGACTGGGGAGGGCAGCCATCCCTAGCCAGTGCACTTCAGAGTAATGGTAGCCAATACAGGAAGTGCCAGGGAACCCCCACTATCCACTTGCCTGGAAGAAACAAAAAATATAACAAGAGGAAGAAATAAAAGGAAGTCTCCAGCCTCCATCCCAAAAAATACTTGCCCAGGAGAGGTAAACACAGAAGAGATCAGGGGTTGCATACCTGCAATGTCTGAAAAAGCAGCATCTGACATAAAGAATTATTTTTGTGACATTATAAAAGAACTCAAAACAGAAATACTAATACAAGTAAAGGATATAAGAAAAATAATAAAAGAAATGCTAAGCACCTCTCAAGAAGACACAGATGGAAGAATGAAGGAGCATAGAAAAAGGAAAGAAAACATCAGTGAAGAATATTAAAAAAATCTAGAATACATGAAATAGATTCAGAGATTACCAGGAAATTAAAAACTCCATTGAAACCTGGCAAAACTGCTTGAAAGAAACTAAAGAGACAGACTATCAAACCTTGAAGATCTTGCGATCGTGAAAGGGAAGATCTCTTAAAAATAACAAGGAACCAGGAAGTAACAATGCAAAGGCTAGAAGATGACAAGAGGATCTATAACTTAAGAATAAAAAATGTGAGTAAAGAAGGAGGGGTAAACACAAATGAAATACAAAGGCTATTTACAGAAATAATTAAAGAAAACTCCCCAAGCATAGGAAAAAGAAATGATATTCAGATATATGAGGCATACAGAACTCCAGCCAGCTATAACCAAAATAGATTTACACACAGACATATAATAAACAAGATTCCAGAAATTCAACACAAGAACAGAACATTAAAAACCATAAGAGAAAAGAAACAGATCACCTATAAAGGAAAACCCATCAGAATCACTACAGACTTCTCAACACAAACCATCAAATCAAGAAGAGCTTGAAGTGAAGTATTCTGAGCCCTGAAAGAAAATAACCTCCAACCAAGATTAATGTACCCTGCAAAACTATTTCCCAAAATTAATGGAGAAACAAGATGCTTCCATGACAAAGAGGAACTGGGGGAGTTCATGACCACCAATCCAACCCTACAAAAAATACTGAAGGAAATTTTAGAGAGAGAAAAAAAGACCATGAATTCAAGAAGGGAGCTACAGAGGGAGCTCACTGAACAGAGCAGACAGTGGAGTGAAGGGGAAAAGTAGACAACCAACGGCAGAAAAATAGCATGGCGGAGATGAGGCAGAGAAGTTTGGCCATAATCACTATCATGGATGCCCTCAATACACTAATAAAAAGAAACACAGGCAGAGTGGATCAGGAGATAGGGCCCATCAAAATGCTCTATATTAGAAATATATTTAACCTGAAAGAGGCTTTATGGACTGAAAGTCAATGAGAAAATAATGCTCTATGTGACAGGGAACCAGAAAAAAGTGGGGGTAGCGCGCCCATCAGCTGCAGATTGGTTGGAAAGACAAAACACTTTTATACAATGGAGAACTGCTCAGGTATATGGAAGGAAAACCTTGAGGCCCTTGTAGATAAATGGATACAACTTGAGACCAAGATCAGGGGTAAAAATGTTCAGAACCACTTAGGTAAATAGTGAGTTGCTTCCCTAGTTTCTAAAAACTAAATGAGTTAGTGGAATACAAATGTACAACATACCCTGGGAAAGTGAAAGGGGAGGAACTGTCTAAATAGAGATGGCAGAGGACACTGTTAATCTTGTATCATGATTTGAAACCCATATTACTTTCATCACTCCATTTAGTTTGGTTATATTCTGTTCCAGTTTGTCTCCTTGTACTAGATTTGATGGCATAGACAGCTATTCCAAAGATAACAGGCTATACTACGGTAACCATTTTTAATTTCCTATTAACTTAACCTGAAACTCTGTATTGCCTTCACTGCCTTGTTTTGACTGATTTTATATGAATCTGTTTTGTTCGATCGCTGTCTTGTCTTGACTGATTTTATTTGAATCTTTTATGTTTGATAGTATCAAATCTGAGAATGTAGGCAACTACTCTGAAGACAACAAGATTCACTAGGATACCCATTCTGGTTTGACTATTACCCTCTTTTGAATTCCTATAATGCCTCCAATGTTTTGTTTTTATTGATTTTGTTCCATACTGCTATGTTCAATTTTATTGTACCTGAGGATATGGGTAATTCTATGGAAGACAACAAGAGACATCATGGTAACCATTGTAGATCACCTTGTATTATGGTTTTAAATCATGTACTATGTCCATCCCTTTGTTTCAAAAGACCCTATTTTTTTTTCTCTCATTTGGTTTTATTCTTTTCAAAATAAAAATAAAATTAGAACAGTGAGCTTCATTCTGCTGCTCCAGGGTAGAGAATCTGAAAGTAGATTTCCCAGAACCCCCTCTGCTGCACAATTCCAGGAGAAACTGGGCATGAAGAGGAACTTGCATGGAATGCTGATGGCCAACCTGAAGCATCAGCTGTCATAGTCAGAAGTTAGTCAAGATCAGAGGTGGCAGCAGCCAGGGCCCTGATTCTCACTGTCCTCACACTCTCTGGCTCAGCATCTACCTCTTGCTCTGGTCCCCAACTCCTCCAGATGTTCGGCTGTAGCCCTCAGAGTTTGCGGCTGCATGAGGTACAGGTAACAGTCGCATGGCCCCACCACACCCACAGCACGTACGAGGCAGCGGCAGGCAACCAGGGAGCACCGAGGGTCATGCCTGAGGAAAGCAAAAATTCCAAGGTTATGAGTACTCGAGGGTAAAAGCCACTTCGTATTAGTGTGTAGCATGCGGTAGATAGTTTCTCTAAGTACTCGAAGAAAGCAGATTTTGGAGATATTAAAAGAAGCCGAATGTTTATTCCTCCAAAATTTGCATGTTGCAATCCTAAGCCCCAGTGTGACGGTAGGAAGGGGTAGGGCCTTTGGGAAGTGATTAGCACATAAGGATACAATCCTCCAGGAGGATTAGTGTCTTTCCAGGAGATCCCAGAGAGAGGTCCCTTACCCCTTTCATCACGTAAAGAAATAGCAAGGAGGTACCATTTATGAACCAGAAAGTGGGCTCTTAGCAAACACCAAAATTGCCGGTGCCCTAATGTTTGACTTCCAAATCTTCAGAGTTATTAGAAATAAATTTCCATTGTTTCTAAGACACGAGTTCTATGATCTTTTGCTGTAGGAACTCAAACTGAAACAAATACTCTTTAAAACTGAGCTAGTATTTAGAGTGAATGGTGAGCAGATGCATTAGCAGGCTGTCAATTTTCAAAATTTAATCATAAAGATCCAAACATTAAGGCAGCGTAATCAAAGTGATGAGACCCACAAAGATAGGCCAACCAACTTTGCACAGCAAAAAGGAAAACCAGCACGTGACCTGTACAAATACTAAACAGCGACACTTACCTGGTTCAGACTTTTCAACAAACCCAATTGTGGAGGAACTCAGAAAATAGTAGAACAACCTCATTTTAAAGATTATGCATGTGTCTATTGTATGTATGAGAAAGTAGGGTGTAGTGATGGACTGAGAGGAATTCTGGGACAGATTTCCTGGTTCTAAATCCTGGCTCTGCCTCCTATAAGCCAGGTGGGCCCAAATGTTCTGTTTCTCAGTTTCCTATATCACAGAGATGTTTTGAAGATTATTTAAAAAAAAAAAAAAGAAATGTATTGTTTTGAACTAATAAGCCTCTGCCTTGGGTGCCATAGTAGCATACTAAAAATCAAAGTGAAGTGACTCACACTAACATCCTACATCATGAACATTGCGATCTGACCTTCAGAGGAATCAGGAGAGAGGGAGAATAGGAACTTTCCAAAGAAGCCAATTTCAACATAATCATGAAGTCTGCTCTCCTTTAATCCTTACCCAAACAGTAACCCGAAGCAACTGGAGGTTCACCAATTGATTTCTTCTCTATTCTTCTGTCTCTACCTTCCAAGGAAAATAACTTTGAAATAACAAATTGGCTTTTTTGTTCTTTGCTTCTGCTTTTTGTTTTAAATCCCTTTTTTGTCTATAAAATCAAAATCCTAGATGCATTTTGAGACCATAATGTCAAGTACAATGAGTCAGACACACAAGCTTAAGTATCATATAGTTTCTCTTATACGAGAAACCCAAACTATAAATAAAGACCAAAAAAAAAGACAGATAACAGGAAGTAGGAAGATCGATCATTCTCAGATGGTAAGGGGCGCGGGAGGGGAAGGAAAGGGGAGGAAGAAAGGAGGTAAGATGGGTTAGGTACATGCACCAGCTCCGCACAAGGGATGTGAGTATTACCCGTCGCAAGCAGGTCCTAATAAAAATGAAGTTAAAAACAAAAAAACAGCCACTTCTGCTTAGCTCTTCGTAACACTTATTGTATAGAATAAAGTGTTGCTTGACTCTAGAATCAAAAAGGAAGACAATTAAGATCTTTAAATTTCTTATAATTTTCTCTGTTGATGAGATTGAATGAGTCAATATATTGTTAAAGCACTTGAGAAAGCTCTTAGCGTGCACAAAGTACTGTATAGGTGTTTGTTATGAACAAATGTATCTGTTTTCATTCCATAGTGTGAATTTAACCTTCCTGGTAAAAACTGTTCTAAGATTTCTTAGTTCTTGTCAATTTTTTCTCTAGTCCCATACCTCCCAATGTTATAAACAGATGACAGATAGGGCACCAGTAGCCACTGCACACAGGGACATGGTGCACTGGGGGAACAAAACCAGGAGAGCAACTTCTTTACAAATTTCTGCTTTGCAATAGCTGGTCCCTGTCTCCTTTGGTTGGTGTTGAGTTCGAGTGGAACTGAGATAGGAGATTGGGACTTGGCAAAGCTGGCTGAAGAAGTAGGCTTGACCTATTAATTTCAAGACACTGGATACATGCACAAAACAGTTCCCAAAGCTCTGCCTCTTGTCTTCTCTCAAGAACTGAAGCAGGTTTTCGATAGGAAGGCCTGGACCTGAAGTCAGCCTGAGGTATGGGATACCAACACCATGTCTCAAGACCCAGATGTAGAAATCTTCCCAGGTTTCCTTGAGATTTAGACTGCATGAAGGACACAGATGCCAAGGTCTTGCTATCCTGACTTTCTTCACGTTGGCCTGCCCTGCTTTCTCCAGGGTGCCCTTTCATTACTTTTTCTCCTTTCACTCTAACATTTCATTGGCAAACCCCTTTTAGAAGGAGACTAGCTGGTAGCAGAACCACCGAGTCACTCAAGATGATTTCTCCGGATGCCTTCTCCAGACTCGGTGTAAAAGATTTCTGCACCCCTCATGCCCAATGTGTTCCACTTCTGGATCTAGCAAGGTGGCAGGCATTGCTGTCACGTTAAGGCCACTTGCTATCAATCTTACAGCCTGTCCCCTTAGAAATCCTAGCAGATTAATCAACCCTGTTTTCCTGGTGTGGGGCAAGGCTAACTTCACATTGGCTTAGGATTGTGCCTTGTCACTGGATGATCCCTTCCAAGTTGCCTTCTTTGTCAGTGCCCTGCCTGGGTGATGTCCAGTCTATGTAGAGTCCACAGGAATGCAGAGGGGGCTAGGAAATGATAAGAGTGAGGTCAGAGCTGCCACCTGGTCCTGGACCACACCCCTTTGCACCATGCCCCTGATGGTAGCTGCCAATGGCGCCATCTGAGGTCCTATGTCCCTGTGGCATTGGGGAAGGGTCGAGGACACAAAAGGGGAGCAAGTCACATTTTTGTGAGTCTCATTACCAGAGAAAAGTAAAGGCTTCTGAGCAGCTTTAATAACATAAGCTTTCTGAGTTGATCCACAGGCATGTACTCATTCGTGAGTGTAAGATGCCTGCTTTCTTCTTTCCAGAGCCCTACTTGGTGTATAGCCTGCACTTCAGAAGGATTCACTGGGTCTTTACTGAATCCTTTTCTTCCAGAAGTACTTGTACTTTGCCTCCAGATGCTCACAGTCATGTGGAGATGATTCCAAATACATTAACCATAGCACAACCTGTTAAATACCATATAGGGGAACGGTATGGTAGGAAGCAGAAGGAACCAAGCTCTGCTGGAATGAGTGGAAACTTCCCAGTGGAGGGAGTGGCTGAATGTTTCTCAGGGGCTTCTGAGCAGAGATTTCTGAGCAGGGGGTAGATCTACCAGCTGCTTCTTGAGGAGGGCTTGGCAGAAAGTAAAAATGAAGGCATCACCCCACATCATGGAGCTAGAAAATTTGAAGAACTGGGTCAGGGCCAGCGAATGGGTATGAAAAGAGAAGGTGGCTTGAGTGAGACTTGGAGGAAACCCAGAAGAGTGCCCCAGAGCTGGCTGTGCATCAACTGTGGCATGCTTGAACTATGGGTGGCCCAAAGCTCACAGCAGTGACCCTTCAGGCTGTGTCATGGGTTTTCTCAAGACCAGCTCTTGGGCGGGAGATGGCCTGTTCCCTCACATTACCTTTCTGCCAGCCTCCTTGCCCAGACAGTGCTCATGACTGCATGCCATCAGTCTCATGTGTCATCTCTCTCTTTTTAAGATTCTCTGTCATTTACCAATACGCTGTTGTACACACATGGAGACTGGCTTTGGGTTTCCCTGTGATGGGAACCTCTGTATCCCAGCCCTTCAGAGCTTAGCTTTCCCCAATGCTTCAGGAATGAGAACTACCTCCCAACTCCAAGCAGCCCTCTGGGGCCCAATTCCTTCTCACAGGAAAGAGGAAGAGCAGCTCAGGCTTCTTCAAGCTCCATCCTCCCATCCTGTCCAACAGTGGGTCCCAAGGCAGGTAATGAGGGAAAACTTGACTTTTATCCCTGGATTCCCAGGGGTAGGAAACCTGACATTCATCACCAGGTTCTAGGGTCCAATAGGAGATGCTCAGTGGGCCTGGGCTTGGAGCTCTTTGCTCCAAGAAGTGATACAAATTCTGTACTGTATTTCACAGACATGAGAATGGGGTGAGGTAGAGAATTGCACTCCCCTCCCCAATAGGACTTTTTTCCTGGAGTGACTTAAATACACATCTGTAGCACATGACACTTAAAACAGGACACTCAGAGTATGAATATAAACACCTGCTTTTCCAAGGGCATAAAATAGCTTTTAAAATGACTCAAGGTTGCCTTTCTGTGCATATTTCCCTCCATAGGGCACTTCCGAAATGAGATGATGAATCCAGGCCCAGAAATTCTATCATGTGCCTTGACCAGCTTTTTTGTTTTCTTCTCCCATCCACCCTGATTGACGTTGAAACATTCCAAGGAAACTCACTTTCTAAAACTTACACTTCTCAAGAGAGGCAGAAAATAGCTTGCTTTCAAGCGCACTGTAAAGATTTCACTTAAAAAATAAAATAAAATAGAACCAAATACTTCTGACATCAAATCTGACTACAAATTGAAAGCTATGCTCATGTTTACATGGTTTTGGGTTTTATTAGGAAAGAGTTGCCTGGCATTAATAATATGATGTTTAGCTGGAATAGAATTCCAACCCTCCATCTTTCCAGACTCTGGGAAAATGAGAACACCCTGTCCAGGCCCCGAAACTTCAGAGGCTTAAGAAGAAGGTATGTGTTGTGGGACCCAAATGAGAACTGCAGCTGCCCTAAGCGAGCATTATGAGTTTGTAAGATCTAGGTGGTTTCCTGTAGCCTCTGATGGGTAGAGCTCACCAAAGGTACAAATGAGGAAACTGAGTCTCGGCCAGAATGAATTTCTTGCTTAGGAGCAGCACACAGGCAGGTAATGAGGGAAACTGGTATCTGCCTTTTAGTTTGACCTCATTCATTTTCAGCCCCCACTTTGAAAACTTCCCTGCCCCAGTGTCATTAGTATAGTTGGGAACCCTGGACGTCACCAGTTTCTAAGTGCGAGGGTTAGAAGGCACATTCAACATATTTCTTGGCATATCTTGAATAAATATTCCTTGATCATAGAAAGTAAAATAATCAGTGGAAACCATTGTTCACATTCTTTACATTTTCCATAAAATTATTTAAGGATGAGGTGATTAATTTGGATTAAAATATGAGGGGAGGAATAATTTTTGAAATTTCTTTTTCCTTTCTCTGAGTCACAGAGAACCTTATATTCCAGGGACATTGTTTTGAATGACATAGAGTCCAACCCCAAAAAGACTGGACTTTTTTTCCTAGGGACTTGAGGGGCAGAAGAAAGTCAGTACTGCTGGTTTACAATGTCACAAGGAGACCTTCTACAAGTGGGTGAAGGTATGAGTTTTGAGCTGACTTTTACTGGATCACTTGGTTTTGGGATATTTAGTGGCAGTGAGCTTGGTGGTCTTAAAAAGAAAAGCTTTTTAAAAATGGATATGGAATCATTGGAACCACAACCAAGAAGTTTCCAGGAATTAAGAGTTCCACGCAAGTGATAAGGAATCAGTAAGGCAAGGTAATAAATAGAAAAGGGGAGATAGAAGAGAAGGAAACAAGCTTTTGCTGCAAATAAGACCAGGGTTTATGGTATGGAGATCTGACTGCCTGTTTCAGGGGTACCAGGTGAGCTTAGAAGCCGATGAACAAACTAGAATCCCGCTTTATCTCTGGCAAAGTTTCTAGGTCCTCTCCTGGAATCTCTGGCCTTCTCTATGCTCCAAACAAGAAAGAAAACCTCCCCAGTGAGAGGCAGAAACTGTCACATTATTCTTTGCTGTGCGTGCCAGGCAAGGCCGATATGGATGTGCAGGTGCTGAGATAGCTTCAGTGCTGGTGACACACTCACTCTGAACAGAATGGTTTACATGTGTGCAAACCATGTAAGCAGGACCGAAAGCACTTGCTATGTCAGAGAAAGCTACAAACACTCAAAAGGGAGCAACCCAACCATGCAGACCCAGGGCCAAAGCCCCTGCAGTGCTGTGCTGTTCGAGCCCCCAAGCCCACGCTCTCCAATTTCATCATTTCTGGCTTAAAGTGGGCCTGCAATTTTCATTTCTTTATGGGCTTAAGTAATCTATTGCAAATGGCAGCAGCAGGCCGTAATGCATTCTTGCCGAGGAAACTGTTCTTTCTCCTGAGCAGCTTTCTGGTTGAAGATTTGCTGGGCTGGGTGGCTGTTTTACATTAGCTATAATGGTGTTTACATTGGATGTACCAATGTTTAAATCACTGGACATATTTGTTATTAGGGGGAGGCAGTGGCATTGTTTAGCCAAAAGTATCTGGGTGGGTGTGGGGGCTTCTATTAGTATTGATAATATTTTACAAGAGACCTTGTGGGGATGTTTATAATAATAGCAGTGCTGTTTATCTTACCAGGATTATGTTGAAGCAACTTTAATTGTATTCATATTAAACATATCGATGTTAGAACTGATGTAATATGTTTAGCATTAATATGAAGGTTGCTGAGTTGGGGGCTTTTCAGGTAGAATGAAAGGGCTGAGAAGACAATGGGACATATGGAAAGCATTTGGTTCTGTTCTTGTCTAACAAGAAGGATTAGTGCGTTTGCTGAAGCACAGTCTAAGAAGTGCAGTGGGCTGCAAAGCTACCATCTGCTTCCCTGACGACGGTATTCTCTTGGCTGGTGCAGCACGATTGCTCTGAGTCCCTGCATTCTCACAAGCTCCACCAAAGCCCAAATGTCAGGGATACTTCAGATGCTTTGCAGCTGGCTGTCGCACCCAGAGATGTTTCAAAATGGATTTTGTAATGGCTTATAAAAGTCCCACATTGTGCACCAGCGGTTATTGAGTGTGATATAGTGTGCACAGGAATGTTCCAAATTCCCTCCGCGCTGTATCCATCAATCTGGCTCTATTAGGGTTGGCAGGATAATGGCTGGAGAGAGGCTCTGGACTTTATCTCCAGCTGAAAGAAGCATCCTAATTATCTACTCATCAGAGCAACCCCACTCCTGGCTTGAGGAACTCACTGCCAGCTCAGGCCCAGAAATTCCAAATCCTCCCAGTCACCCACCAGACCCATGGAGGCTGTGATGAGCGGCCGTGTCCAGCTCAGCTGGGGAACACAGTCCCTGTAAGTCCTGAAAATCCATCTGACTCTCCAGCTGGGAGCATTGCTCCAGTTTAACCCAGTAAGGCTCAGTTGCCTAACCCTTTCCTGCCAGGCCAGTCCAGTTCTCCTGGAACCAAACTGAGTTGCTGAGGCTGCATAACAGAAGCTGTGGTCCAATGCAGGGAAGTCAGAAGGTCTGGTTCTCCATAATTTAGGAATAATATTTGTACCTCCTTCCTAAGGGATAGTGAGAAGTTTAAAGGAGACAGGGCACCCAACAGAGTATCTGGGACATATCCTGCACTCATCAGTAGACAAAACGGAGAGTCTGTGTTGACTTGGAATCCCAACACTTGGGAGGCTGAGGCAGGGAGATTGCAAGTCCAAGGCCAGCCTAGACAACTTACAGAGACTTTCTCTGTACAGGGGCGTGATGAGTGAAAAGTAAACCTAGTGGAGGGTGTAGTTGTCAGGGCCACACAGGACATGAATGGTTTTCTTGATGGCAATGTGGTTAATCTCTTGTAGAATACTGCAGCAATGTTTATAAAGAGCTTTCTTCTTCACAAAATACTTCTCACTAATATAATTCTACAAGCTTCTATTATTATCACTGTTATTATTCTCCCCCATTTTATTGAGGAGAAAATTAGATAAAGAAAGGAAGCAAGGCTAAGAGAGATGGAATGATTTGCTCATTTGCTCAAGGGTGATTTCCTGAACTCCTATTGCTGGCTTCTTGGGCTTGGGAGGGACAAGAGTCCCCACTCCGTGGGGTTAACAAGTGGCTGAGATAGAATGGGGCACACAGGCTCTCTAGAGCCATGGACCTTCCCTGTCCCGGGCCACCACACTGTCTTCCTTCCAGAAAGTGTTCAGGGGATCTGCCAGGGCAGGGGGGGTAGGAGCTGGAGCTCAGGTATAAATAACTACGAGAGCAGGTGCAAAGAGTGTAGCTTCCATGACAGGGCAGCGAGATTGGAGGAAAGGCCCAGATAGTGGCCAGCAGGTCAGATACAAGACTTCAGAAAAGAAGACGACCTTGAGCTCTGTTTGAGAGATCGATAGGACTCAGACATGCAAAAGGAAAACAGATCACTCTAAACAGGGGAGCTAGAATAAGTGAGGGTCTCAGAGCAGGAGAGGAGGAACCTGTTGGGGACAGTGGGTTGTTTCCTTTGGACTCTAGACCAGCAGACCCCACAAGCAGCGATGTGTAGAAGATAGAGGCAAGCTTTCTTTTTGAGAAATGGGTGAGGAAGGTTTTAGATCAGCAGCATGACATATGTGGTCAGATATGTATTTTCAAAAGATTAGACTGACACTTCAAAAGAAGTAAATAGGAAGAGGAAGGGTAGGCTGAGCGGTGACATCGTAATGCGGGCAGAGGCGAGAAGAGCCTGACAAGGTCGATAGAAATGGAAAGGGGAAGGGAATATATACACCACAGGAATCAGAAAACACAGCTCTGACCACACATGACCGCTCATGGCTTCTGCTCCTTGGAGTCTGGACAGGGCATGGGCAGCAGGTCTGAGAAAAGCCACAGGCCAGCAAGATTCAACACTGGGCCGTTTCCCAAAACGCTGGTGAGTGGTATCTCTGGAACTCACCTTGCTAAATGCTTGGGGGATAAATTTGTTTGCAAATTAAATAACAAAGTTTGTCTTCTTACTTTGCTTGATGTTAGCAGGCTGAGATCAAGATGTCAGGAGGGTGAGTTTCTCCTAAGGCCTGTGGGTGTGATGTGTAGATGGTCATAGCTGCGTGTTTGCAAAGAATGGATTAGTACCCTTGTAATAGAAGCCCCAGAAGGATCCTTTGCAGCTTGGGTGACCAGGGGGACCCCAGTTGACACTGTTGGCTAGCTATAGTACCATTTACTAAACATGGTGGGACCTCATTACTGGCTTACACTTTTGCCATCAAACATGTCCTGGTCTGAATATAAAGCTTAAGTTTTATCCTAATTATAACACCTTTTAGGTGCCATAGAGTGATGCATTCCTTAATCTGTGGGTGTTCTTTTTTCAGTATCAAATCCCTTCTACCTGATGACAGACTTCCTAAGGGCTGAGTCTGTGTGTCCTCTCTCTGCCCCTGGGTGGATGACCCAAGGCCTAACTCAGAGCCGACACCCACAAATGCAGTCATGCCTCGGCTCATGATCACTTCTGTTTGTGAACAGTTCAGTTTGCAGGCAGAAGGCATTTGGCAAATTTTTGCTTCAGTTGGAAACTCCACATGGCTGATGGACAGGAATCTGGTTGTCTTCCCCAGAAGAGAGGAACAGATTAAATGCATAAACCGAGGTACCACTGTGTTTAGTAAACAGGACTAAATCAGGTGAGGTAAACCAAGAATCTTCCCTGCTGTGGATTTCATCTTCACTGCGCCCTCCACAAAGTCATCGATTTCTGGCCTCTAACTCTGCCAAGGAAAGAGCCAACCTTCCCCAGAGCTACCATGCTGGTTGAGTTAGAGAGAAAACAAGTGAAACTGAGCCAAAAAGCGAAGAGGCTTTGCCTGCAGACAGCACACCCCACAGTACAGGGACAGGGCCTCCTCTTCCTACTGGAGAGGACCCCAGCCTTGTTTCTCAGAGCACAGCCGGAGGTCAGAGTCCCCAGAGCAGCATGGAGGAGCACTCATGTCACATCTGTCCTCAGGGAAGCCTAAGTAAAGGCGAGCTGCTAGACTGGGAAGAGGGCCCATGTGACATCACTCTGTGCTGAAGCCTGACCTTTCAGGGTCTTGCTTTTGTTTCCCTCAGTTGCTCCCCTGGTGTCTGAAGTCCCTTTCTTAAGGAAAGTCCCGCCTGGTTGCTGCCTCTGCACCTCCCCTTGGCTCAGAGAGGAACCTGTCTTCCTTCCTGCCTTGGATCACCATTTTATTGCTTTTCCTTCCAGCTCCTCTTTAAGGTCACTTTGCCTTAGATCGCCCTTTAGCCCATCAGAATCATCTGGAAGGCCTGTTAGACACAGATTTCTGGGCCTCCCCACTCCCAGTCTTTCTCACTCAGAAAGTGTGTGACAGGACCCAAGAATATACATTTCCAGCAAGTTGCCAGCTCAGGCTGCTGCTGCCCTGGGGCACACACTGTGAGAAGTGCTGCCCCCGAGCCTCTGCAAAGGGGCTGTACCTAGCGCTGGGCCTTCCACCTGGCTGCACATCGCAGTTAGCTGGGAAGCCTGTAACAGGCCCTGCCCAGTCCTACCTAGAGCACTTCTGTCAGAACCTGGCAGTACAACCCACCCCCTAGCAACCTGCTAAGGACTGCCAAGGTGATTTCCAAGTGCAATCAAGATTAAGAAATACTACTCTATTTTCCCTGAACGTGATTTCTTTCAGCTTTTTTTCCATGATAGCTGCCTTTCTAGTCTCAACTGAGCAAGCCCTCTTGCTTTCTGTATGTTCTCAGTATGACTTTTTCCCACTCTGCTGCAAACTCCTTCTGCATTTAATTCATCTTCACAAGGCAGGAGGTGAGGGTCCCTGGGATCATAATTTTCTGACAACTTCAAACAGTATTCTTTAAGTATTTATTCAATGCTTACTTAATGGAGCTGCCAAGAATATTATTCTCTTAACGTAAATTCAGAAAACTTCTTACAATTCACTCCCATGACCAAAAGAACATTGTCAATGTTCATTTTAAAAAGAAAGAAAAAGAAAAACAAACATTTCCCATTTTCTGAAACTCCATTCAGTTGCCTCTCATCGTTTTCTGAAGTAGACCAACTTCTCGGGAGGGTACTAAAGGGTTTAAATTTAGGCAATGAGATGAATCACTAAGGTAAAGAATACCACATCCACAGACTGGTTCCAGAGTCTTAGCTGACTGCTCTTGTCTAAGCATGTTCCAAAAAAAATATGCACCTGAAATAGGCAAGTGCTGGCAAAGTCTTTTTTTTTCTTAATTTTCACTCAAAGGTGTTTTGTACTCAGGTGAGAAAAGGACCCAATTTATATTTTGCCAGTTATGTAGTGTTACACCAAGATTTCTAAATAACCTAGCTCCACATTTCCAGTTCATTCACAGGAAGTTTGATCCATGGATTGGTGCCCTAGGAGGTGGTCCAGCTGGCCCTCTCTCCAAGCCGCTTTGGCTTCCAAGTTATTCTTCCCATCCAAAGAGGTGAACGTGACAACGATTTCTGCTCACCAGAAGAGCTGGCTCCTACGAAAACCAAGGGAAAGAAATACTTAGGCTAGAGGAAGTTGCCACCAGTGCCAGATGCCACTGAGGAGTCAAGTAAGATGAGACAATCAAGGGTAAGGAGAGAAAAGCATCGGTTGGTTAGAGAAGCGGACGTGATGTGAGAATGTGGAGAGCTTGGGTCTGGAAAGCTCTTTAGAAAAGGGAGGAGATAGAAAAAGCTGGACAGGAGATGGGGTCAAGGAGGCATCTTGTTTACGGGCTTTTGTTCTTTAAGATCAGAAAGGGCCAAATCCCCAGGCTAAATAGAGAAGCGATACAGACGAAGACAGGAACATACAGTAAAGAAGGACTTGTCACACACACACAGCCCTGTCACTGAGGAGACCAAAAAGGTGAGGTCCTGGGGGAGGTTTACTCAAGTCTATTTCACTTTGTTGCTTTCTGTTCAGTTTTTGCCTCTTCTTCTTGACGAAACATAGTCCAGCAGTGTTTTGTCTGGAGCAGACTCCCATAGAAGGTACCCATTACTGGTCAGGAGGAGGAACTGTCGCAGAGAAAGGCACTGCTTGGAAGACGTCTGGGTCATATTGGAAAAGAGCATTTCCAAATTTATAAAGTTCTACTTAGATCAGCAGCATCTTTAAAACTTCTGGTTTTGTTTTATGTACTTTTTAAAAGTTCAAACATAAGCGGCAGCTGCCCCAGGGAGAGACCAGCCAGCGTCTCCCAAAGTCCGCATCGTGTTGGAACTTAGGGTGCTGGGAAACCAAGCAACCCGCTCGCCCCCCTGGTAAGCAGCCATGAGCCTGCTGGCACTCAGGCTGAACATCAAACATCCTACCCCCCTACCCCTCCACCCCAGTTAGCAATGGGAGCCAGAGGTCTGAGCATCTCTTGGAAGGTTGCAATATATGCAATATAACAAATAGGGGGATTTCCTTCTGCCATCTCTTTGAAGGCAAATATTGTTATCACTGTTTTGCTTTGATCTGATTAATTCTATTGCTCTATTCAATATTCTGTTTTGATAAGTTCTGTAATGTTCTGTATTTTGTTCAATTTTGCTATATCTGATTGAAAGAGCAACCATTGTGAAGATAATGGGATACTGTGGCACCTATTACTGTTATCCCGGTAACCTGTTGTGACATTCTGTACCAATTTCACTGCACTGTCTCAATCGGCTTTGTTCTGTCTTGTTCTGATGTATTTCACTACCTTCAAAATAATAAAAACTTTTTTTAAAGTTCAAACATACATTCAGTAAAGTATACTAATCTCACTGCTGCTGAATTTTTACGGATGTACACACTGACACATCTACCAGCAGATGAAGATACCAAGCATGCTGCACACCGTGAAGGGCTGTCTTTGTTTTGTATCTTTATTTTATGAAAAAAATACATCAAATTTTCATAACCTAGTGATAAGAGAATAGTAATAGTTATTAGAGTGTTTATAATTACCTTCAAAATACTTACTCAGTACAAGACATAAATCAAAAAAATATTTTTACAAAAAGGAAAATATCCATAATAACAAAAGCTTTCTTTTCAAGGACCCAAGATACACTTATAGTATGAATGAAGCTAGTTAGCATATATATTAGAATATGTTTAAAACAGTGGAATACATAATTTGGGAAAGTATTGTACCTCTCCCTGCTTCTTACTTATCTCTCTCCTATTTTGCTCTTATTTATGAAACCATGCAATATTTGAGTCTGTGAATGTGATTTATTTCACTTAACATTATGTTCAAGGGCTCTCATTCCATTTTTCAGTCAACATTCCATTCCCTGTGACCACAGATCAGACTTCAGTCACTATGATGGTCTCTTGTTCTTGAGTTTTATATATAGGAAATTGCATAAAAATGCCATCTTTTTGCTCAACATAATGTCTATAAGATTTATCCTATAAAAAAATGTGGGACCCAGAGCTACGACCATGGAGGGACTTAAGGAGCAGCATAGACAGGCAATTTACCCGCCCTCTTGGCAAGCACCCCTGGCATAAGGCAGGAGAAGATTCACTCAGCAGCTCCCAGGAGCCTACTGGCGAGCGGGCTAAGAATCAACCCACCACCACCACCACCACAACCCCCACCAACCCCGTTAGCAAGTAAGCCAGAGATCTAGACATCTCTTGAGAGGTTGACCATATGCAATGTAGTAAATAGGGGGATTTCCTTCTATCATCTCTTTGAAGGCAAATATTGTTATCACTGTTTTGCTTTGATCTGATTAATGATATTGCTCTATTCAATGTTTTGTTTTGATAAGTGCTAGAATGTCCTGTATTTCCTTTGATTTGGCTATACCTGATTGAAAGAACAATTGTTGTGAAGATAACGGGATATACTATGGTACCTATTACTGTTATGCCAGTAACCTGTTGAGGGCTTCTGTACCAACTTCACTGCACTGTCTCAGTTGGCTTTGTTCTGTCTTGTTCTATTATATTTTGCTACTTTCAAAATAATAAAAAATTAAAATAAATTAAAAATAAAAAGTAAATAACAACAAAACAGATCAGTAAGGTGCTGAGCAAGCTGAAACATGATATAACTAAACAGATAATGGACTTGAAAAGCAAAAGGAGGAAAAGAAAGTGCTCTAAAGGATATAACTGCATGTATGCTTAAGTATGTAGGATTGATGATCATATTGTTGGGTTTTTGTTGGATCATTGAACAGAACTGTTCGCAGCCTCACTGTTTGAATGTTCACCTTGTATGCTTTAATTTTGTAACTTGGACAACTATATCTAGAAGAAAATATGTAATTTATCAACTAGTGATTTCTTACTGTTTATTTTTTTTCTTTTTCTTTGAAATTCTGTATTGTTTCTTCCCTTTTTTCTGTTTTGATTCTTTTTCTCTTTAAATAAAATTTTTAAAAATATGTGGGCTTTGTATATAATGGAATACTACTTAGACATAAAGAAGGATGAACTTCAGATTTTTATAAGCAAATGGATGCAACTCAAGGCCATACTCGTAAGTGAAAATGAATCAGACTCACATGTATAAACATTGTATTATCTCACTAGTGTGAGAAGCTGAACAAGTAAATAAGATCCAAAATGTACAATAGATATTGAAAAATGGGGAAAAAACTGCACAAAAGAAAAGAGAAAATGTGATAGGGGAAAAGAGAAAAGAAGGAAGGGAAAAGAAAAAAAAATATATGTATATATACACAAGATAGTTTAGATAATTATACTGCTAGTTTCTCTTAGTTCATGTAACAGAAAAGCTTGTGCTAATATTGTTTGGACTTATACTCTGAGTAACTACTATGAAGATACCAATATGAAATGCATTAATTGTCATTACTCTCATATTATCTTGTCTGTAAAGGCTGTTTACTTCTTTTATCTTTAAAATGACAAAACAAAAATTGATCCTAGTGGTGTTGTTGAGCTTTGGGGTTTCTGTATTCCACAGAACAAGGCTTGAGCTGAGTAGCATGATGCCTCCCATCACGTCCCCTGTGCGTACCCCTGACCTCCTCTCCCCACAGCCCTTTGCACCCCACCTAGTAGCCATCTGGACTCCACACATTTTCCCCACTATGCTTAAGTGTCTTGTCTCCATGTTCTTATTGTTTTCCATGCTGTTGATACTTTCTTCCCCTTTCTTTGTTGGAGAACAATCATCCCTCAAGACTTTTTTGATTTGTTTTGGTTTGGTTGTTTGTTTGTTTTTTGAAACAGGGTCTTACTACGTAGTAGTAAGGCTAGCCTTGAACTCATTGTGTAGCCCAGGTTGGATTCAATCTCACAAGATTCTCTTGCCTCAGCCTCCCAAGTGCTGGAATTACAGACATGTACTACCATGACCAGCTCCCTCGAGATTCTTAACTCCTTCACCAAATCCATTCTTGGTATTTCTCTTTTTCTCCCTGTGATGGTTAATTTTACACATCAACTTGACTGGGCACAGGATACCCAGATAGCTAATTAAACATTATGTGTGGATGTGTCTGCCTCTGAGGGAGTTTGGGAAAGAGATTAGCATTCAGATTGGTGGACCAAAGATGCTGGGTGGCTCTCTCTACTGAGGCTAGAACCAGCCAATCCAGTGAGGCTGAGAGGAAGGTTGAATTAACTGTTTGTCAGCTGGAGATGGAGCACTGATCATTCCTCAGAATTCCTGGTTCTCAGGGGTTCAGATGCTTACTGGAGTCTACATCATCAGCTCCAGAGCTTGCAGGCCTTCCAACTATATTTCTGGCTTTCTTGGATCTCCAGTTTGTTGATAGCATTTTGTGAGACTTCTCAGTCTCTAAATCATTAGATGATACTGCCTCATGATAAATAAATTATAGATATATACTAAGGAAGACAGTGTGTGTGTGTGTGTGTGTCTATCCTATTGGTTGATTGGTTTTTTTCTCTGCAGAACCTGCTTAACACATTCCCCTAAGTAACGCTTACCTGTGCACACAAAGTGTGTTATCCTTGTCTTCATTATCTCTAATCACTCTGTGTTGAGATCATTTTGTTCTGAGGGAGCAATGTCTTGCAAGGCAGAGTTTGTGTCTTGTTCATCTCTCTGCATACAACTTCAGCCTAGAAAGAGGCTTACTAAATCTTTCCAGGCATAATCCAAGAGCTTCACTTTAGATAAACAAAAGAGATGGCCTAGTTTTTTCCTCCCCAGAGATATAACAGTAAGAGGTAAACTATCTAGTTTATTAACATTTTGAGTAGAATTGTTTGTCATTGTTATGACAAATAATAAACATGAAAATAAAGAGAGAAAGCTTGTAGTGGTGCACACTTTTAAGCCCTGCTATTTGGGAGGCTGAGGCAGGAGGACTGCAAGTTCAAGGCCAGCCTTGGTAATTTAACAAAATTCTTTCTCAATATGAAATAAAAGTGATGAAGATATAAGTCAGTAGTATAGCAGTTGTCTAGCATGCACAAAGCTCTGGGTTCAAAAGCCAATATTACAGGGGGGCAGGAAGAGGAAGAAGAGGAGGAGAAGGAGAAGGAAGAGGAGAAGAAGAGAGGAGAAGAGAGGCATGCTAGTGATTCAGAATTTATCTATGTTCTATAATATCAAGCACTCAGATACAAAGTATTATTTTATTTTTCTTTGGCAAACTGTTCAGCTATTTCCAAATATCCAGATGTTCTCTCTGATATAACCCAAACAACTCCACATCTTTCTCACATTTTATGAAGATATTTAGAATCAAGGAGACAGGCCAGGGATTTATTAGTAAATTCAGTACAGATAGAGTCAAAGGCAGGAACTTGACCTATTGATAGTACTCCAAAGGATGTCTGAGAGAGAGGGTCCAGAGATAAAGCCAGAAGGTAAACCTAAGACGTGTGAAGGGGTCCAGACCCAGCCATTCGAGCTCCTTGGCCAATGTACTGCTCATCATCCAGCCATACGATGAAGGAGTCACCTACTCCACACAGTCCGTCACGGCAAGAGTATGTGTCCTGGGGCAAAATAGGACAACTCAATTCCTCAACTAAAATCATCTTCCAGTAGGGGAGTCCGTACCATGAGCACTGAGGCTGAGCAGCCAGTCCTGTGCCTCTGTGGGAAAGGCTAGTCTTGTGCTATGTCTTCTCAGTGCAAAAAGATTCCCTGGATACCGAGTCCCATGCTTTGGGAATAATGGCTGAGCGTGACTATAAAAAAACAGTAAAGGTCGAGTACACTTTGCAAAGAGTCGCAGCGGAGACCAACAGTGACCTGCCAGAACGGGTAGACGGACTGGTGTCCTCCAGAGAAGCACAGTGCAGCAATGGTCTAGTTAGCAGCACACTTCTACTCAACCCCAAGCAATGTGCCTCTCAGCCAGCAGGCCTCGGCGAGCACAGGCAACCCGTTAGAGGAGTAAATGAAATTTGATCATAGTCTATAGAGTTAATATTGGATTAATATAAAACTCAGGCCTGTGTACCTTTTTACCTCAGCATGAAAATTTCATTGTCAAATAAACTTTATCATCATTGCAACTGTATGTACCTCTTGGAGCTCTACCACGGCTATGAGCATTCAAAGGTCTGAGAAGTCATCTGTAATGTCAACTGCTTAATTTTGTGTCAAGTTAGCATTCCCCAAATTTATTTGAGTTTAAGAGTCCCTAACCTGCCTCTGTTCCTTATCAGAATCCTGTAGATTTTAGTTTCCAGGGAACATACTTCACAAAATACTAGACCCAGGGACCCCGAAAAGACTTTCTAAAGTAGATATAAAAGATTCTAAGTACTGATTTTAAACAAAACACTAGGGATAGAGGTGCAGGAAACCATGTCTTCTGTCCTATTCTGCATCTCTGAAGCAAGGGAAATGTCAACAGTGTAGACGGCCCAAAGTGACGCCTGAAAAGTGCTTTTAAGGTGTGAGTTTCAAAGCCCCAGGGCAAACCTGGATGCCAGCTAAAGGCAACATCTCCACCCCAGGCAGTTGCTCAACGGCCCTATAACCAAGGAAGGCGGCAGCCCAGGGAGCTCCCAACCCATACCTCCGGGTACTACAGCCCTGTCACGGTGCAAACACTATCCCCGGCCAAGAGAAGGAAGAGAGTTACTTCTTAGATTCAAGGAAGACTTCCTAATTAGCATATCTTGTTTTAGAGACAATGGTTCTTTTCAAATTGCAGAGTAATTAGAGTCCTTGAAAATTCCTTTTGGAATACAAATTGGCTTTTATTTGCCCAACATTCACTCATTGTTGGTAATTCAGCCATATATTCATATTATCGCCAGAGACTAATGAGTTTTGGAGGTTTAATTTTAAGATATTAATTGGCAGTGTTGACTGATGATCAGGAATTTCTTCTATGACCAGCAGTCATCCCCTAGTTCTCTAGATTCTAGTAGCAACGTCATTCTTTTCTGGGGAATTGTTTCTTTCCAAGTCCAGCGGGATGATTTGGATGGGACGCTGGTTTTCAGTTTGCTTGTAACAGTGAGGTCTGGTTAGAACAAGACTCAACTCTTGAAGAGTCTCGTCTCTTCTGCAGCAAGAGAATGGAGGGCCAGAATTTCACCCATTTATTTCTGTAACCTTCATACCCTTCCTGGCCAAGTACTTTGGGAGACACTCAGAAAATGTTTAGTGGATTAAAAAAAAAAAAGAAGAAGTAGTAGTTTTCTCCAGCTGAGACAGAAGAAAAGACAAAGACCTTGTTCTCAGAATTAGGGGCAGGGATGGAGGTTGGCCTCTTAGAACTGTGCATCCAATCAGAGATTGCCTATTGGTCACATTAAAAAGGCGAGTCATTGGAGCATTGAACTTGGACTTTTTCCATCACTCTCTGACTGAGATTAGGATTCCTCCCCAAGCCTGGGCTAGGGCTGAGCTTCTCACTGAGAGTCAAGTGGTTCCAGCTCTCAAGGAAGAAGGACAGTACCATGCAGGAGCCACATGTGGGTCCCTCTTGAAGGCAAGTCAACTACAGATTTTCTAGCAGCTCTTTGAACTCTACAGAATCTCTGATTTTCCTCCTGCCTGCTGAGGGGGCTTCCTGACCACTCTTCCTTCATCTGTTCTCTCTCTGCTCTTTCTCCTTTACTTCCTTCTCCATGCAATGGTGGGTTACACAAAAGCCACAAATTCCAAGCTATATGTAGCACAGAGTGGCAGTTTGTCCCAAAATACCACATCGCTGACTGCAGCAAACACAAATTACAAGCTTTATCTAATCACTGTTATGTGACTGGTCATTTTTGGTTTCCAAAAATGACAGCGAGTGGCATGCTTCTGCAGCTGGTTGGTGGCACAGATTTAGGTTTTAGATCTCAAGTGCACACAGATGTATGTAAAAACCAGCATCCCAAGTGACCAATTCAGAAAGGGAAATAGGAGAGAGAAGAGAGGAAGTACAGATGAACAAATTCTACTAGTATGGATCTCAAAAATAAATTATTTAAAAATCATAAAGTTGCATGACACAGAAGACAGGAGAATTGATATTCATTTCTACATGGTCACAATCAACTATCACAGATGATCACACCAAAGATGCTGTTGAAAAGCTACACTAGACACTGGAAGAAATACTGTAAAGCTTGTTTGGAAATCACTGATCTCCACCAAGAATAGGTGGAAATGCCATCATGAGACTCTGCAGGTATCTGAAACTGGAGTTGACTTATGACCATGATCTGCTGTGAGTGGCCTTGTCACTAAGAAGAGGCTGACAATTCATCCAATGGGAGGTTGAAATGAGTTCCATGTGAGAATGCCAGAAAAAGTGGCCTGGAAAGAGGAACGTCACCACTTACTAGGAGCTAAAGTCTCCTTCAGCATGGCCAGCCTGACTCTCCTTGACTCTGTGAACAAGGGCTTTCAGTCACTAAGAACAGGCAGAGGGAAGCCTGTGATGAGCATGGTCCATGATCTGAGCATCAAATACTCCCACACAAAATAAACCAGAATTCCACAGAGGTTCCAGGGTACTTGTGCATCCCTGGAAAGCACTCCCCCGAAAATTGCAAATAGCTCAAGGATTTGCTTGAGTGAGAGTTCTGTCAAAGTATAAAAGCATTTAAAGAAGCAAAGCTCTTTAAAAACCTAGGAAATCACACAAGACTTCTGTTTCCAGGAGACCTGAGTTCTTACAGTGAGCTCTCGAGCCTGACGTGCCAGGGCCAGCAGAGGGGAGAAGAGGCATGGGGGATTCTCCAGCGGCTGAGAGCAACAAGGAAACAATGAACAGTCGGAGCTAAAACCAACTTTCACTTCTCTAAACTATAAATAAATCTGTATTTTTACTTTTCCTTCAATTCCACACTAGTCTTTGCTCATGAATGGATCTTTTAAGAGAAAACTTGGAATCTGAGGATCAATCTTATCTGCATAAACTGGAAAACTCAATTCTCCCCTTCCCCTGGGGGGGAAAAAACAGATATTGGATGAGCCGTCCAGACCACCTTCAAGTTCTAGAAGTCTATTTTAAGGAGGACAGTTCTTCCTGGGAAACGAACACAAAGCAACATCTGTATGCTTAAGTGTTATCTCACCTGTTGTAAAGAGATTAATTTCCACTTTCCCACATTTATATTAGTACTGTACTTTACTGCACCATCATTTTCAGCCTATACCACACTGAGAAGGGGATATTTCCTCTGGAGTTTAGTCAGTTTATGTACCAGCTACTGTGATGACTTCTAAGGTCAAGACAGACAGAAATAACAGTAACAGTAAAAACTAACGTATACAGAGTCCCTACTATGCGTCCAGAGCTAGATGCTGACACTTAAGGGTTGCATATTCCTTACTTCATTTCATCCTCAGAATAATAGTATGATGTAATTGTTTCTACTATCATTTTATCAACAATGAAACTGAGATTTAGAGATAAAGTAATTTGCCCAAATTGACTACTTGGAATCTCCAAGTCAAATCTGGCCAGAGACAAGTGCATAAGGAATTTGTTGTTCCTGTGTTGCTGCCACTCCCGGCTCTTTTTTGTCTCTCTAGCCCCTAATTTTCTACTTGCTTTCTGCTCACTTTATAATTTATGCATTTTCCTGTAGCCATAAAGCAAATTTAAACCCTTTCTGGAAGAAAGAGGGATGTAAATAAATCGGTGAGCGAGAGCCAAGCGGCGGGAGAGCGGAGATGAGAACTCCCGCCCTGGCCGCCTGCCATCTCTCGCCTTCTCTTGCGGCAGAGCGAGCTGTTCACGTGGAAAATGTACATTTGCAGTGGCAAAAAGCACAAGTGCCTGCCCAGCAAGCACAAAGTCCTGAGTTTGATTCCTGGTACTGAAAAAAAACAAAACAAAACTATTTAATCAGAAGTGTGGAGGGATAGTTATTTGGTAAATAGAAAATAGTACAACTTTCAAAAACAATGTGCTTGTTCTGGGCCATTGACAGGTCACAGGGAGGAAAACAAGAAGCCAGCCGTTTCCTGGGAGTTGGTACCGTGGTCAGGCCGCAGGGAGGACAACCAGACACCAGCCCCTCCTGGAGGACAGGCTGGGAGACAAGAAGAGCCAGGATTCCCCCCATCCAACCTGTGAGTGACTGCTGATCCGGAGTAACTCAGGCTGAGATGATAGCTACTGAAATCAAACACAACTTAATGCTTGTAGTGTTTAGACTTTGTAGGCCAAATCGTTCATCTAATCACCTGTTGAGAGCATCACAATACGCAGTGTGGCATCTGGGGTGGGGGCTGCTTCTGAAGGTAGTAGCCATTGTTAACTCCCTGTTCTCTTGTTTTAAAGTCCTGCATCATCTTCATTGTTTTGTTTGCTCTGGTTTTATTCTGTTTTGTCTTGTTTGATTGTGTCTGATGGCAAGGGCAGCTATTTTGCAGATAGCAGGATATATTATGATAACTATTTTTGATTTATTATGGTCCTGTTTTAACCAATATGTTCATTGTTTTATTTTTATTGGTTCTATTCTGTTCTGTTTTGTTTGATTTTCCTGGGTCTGATGGTATGGGCAGCTATTTTGAAGATGGCAGAGGGCATTAATGTGGCCATTGTTATTTCCTGTTATCTTGTTTTGAAGCCCTGTACCACTTATACTGTTTTGTTTTGAGTGGCTTTGTTCTGTTTTGTTTTGCTTGGTTTTATTCTCTTTAAAATAAAAAAGAACAATGTGTTTTAGCTTGTTCCTGAAGATAATAGTACAGCAAGATGTAGAATCAACACATCTAAAGATCTAAAGTTCCACATGAGAACTACAAGCAATAAATTGTGCTGTGTATAGAAGTCATACTATATGATTAGATCATAGCTGCTCTTGGCACAAAATAATGAATAACTGTGAAATGATAAATGTGCTTTACTATAGTAATGTTTTTACTATTTATCTGTATCCCACAGCATCATGTTATATACACAATGAAATCTATTTAGAAAAATAAGCAGAATTCCCTTTATCTCTCCGTCTTTGAAAAAAAATTTATATATATATATATATATATATATATATATATTATTTTTATTCCTCAGGCCATACTAAAATGTATCCAAAAGTATAAAAAATTATGCAGAAATGCTCTTTGCAATAGTATCTGAAAGAGGTCAGGCATGGTAGCACATACCTGTGAGGCCAGTACTTTGGCGGGTGGGGGTTGAAGCAGGAGGGTTACTGTAAGTCTGAGGCCAATCTGGGCTACAAACTGAGTTCAAAGTCAGCCTGGACTGCATAATGAAACTCTGTTTCAAAAAGAAAAAAATATATTATCTAAATGAATAATAAAGGAAATCAATGGCCACCAAGAGTGACATGGAGAAATGACTGTGGTATGACAAGCAGGTGGACTGCTAGGCAGACGTTATAAGATGATGAGACAGCACTACATAAGGGAAGGAGCAGTTCAGAAAGATGACCGTGGACTGAGACTGCAGTGACTTCTGCACGCGTGCATGTGTGCATGCGTACGCAATGTGCCCAAAAGGATGTGGATGGGCAGCTGCCGTAGAAAATGGGAAGTTTTACAATGGATGAATGTGCTGAATATTTTTCACAGTTTGAATTCCTCTTATTGTTCTAATGAAGCTTTAACCATAACTCAGAATCTGATTTCATTAAACATTGTTGAACACTGGACACAGCAATGTACCAGCAGATACTTCAAAATGCTCCTTGGGAGAGCTCCCTGGACCCCGTGTCCCAGAGAACAGCGCACCTCTAATCTGTCCACCTGTATTAGTTTCTCAGGGATGCTGTAACAGGATACACAACAGGGTGCCTTAATCCATGAGCAGTTATTCTTTCATTCTTTCTCCTCTTATTGTTTCACAGGCTACAGTGCTAAAGTCAAGGGGGCACTGGAGCCATGAACCTTCTGTGATTCTGGGTAAAATTTTTCATTGCCTCTTCTTTACCCTTAGTGGTGACTGGCAAACCTTGGGGTTCCTTGGTTTGTAGCTCTCTGCCTCTATCAGCAAGTGATGCTCCCCCTGGGTATCTGCCTATCATCTTCTTACAAAAGCATCTGCCATATTAGAGTAAGAGCCCATTTACTCCCATGCAGCTTCATCTTAACCATCACATCCATAATGACCTTAATACCCAATGAGGTCACATCTTCATCCTGAGATACTGTGACAGTGTTGAAGCTCAGGGACTTTTAAGTCCCCAATGCTAAGTCTCATTCCTATCATTCTCTCGATTTTCTGTTTTTGTCATTGTTTGTTTGTTTTTGGTTTTTGTTTTGTTCTGTCTTGTTTTGGTACCAAGGATCAAACATTCTACCTTGCACTTGCCAGGAAGGCTCTTATGCCTCTGAGTGAAATCTCCAGCCCTGGTTTTCATTTTTTAAATTTTTGTTAGTATGTGTTTGCAAAACATAAAGATTACATTCATCATAAGGAGCTGGTACTTATCTACAACACATTTTTTTCTTACCTCTTCTCCTCCCCTCCCCTGCTACCCACCCTCCTTAGTTACAATGTTATAGGAATAAGGGAATAAAAATCAATGTCATAGTAACTATTTGGGGTCATCATTTTGTTTCCAGCCATATATAGTCACTCCTTTCTGGAATTGTCTTGGACAAGATACAGAAGGGCTTACTTAAGAAATCATCCCAAGGAGTTTTTTTTATTATAAAGAGAATAAAACCCAATAATACAAAATGGAATAAAGCCAATCGAAACAAAACAATGAAAGTGGTACATAACTTCATAACAGGACAATAGGTCACCAACAGTGGCTACCATAATATTTCTGGCTATTTTCACAACAGCTGTCCATTCCCTCAGACACAGAAAAATCAAACAAACAAAACAGAATAAGACCAATCAAAACAGAGGATTGAATAAAACAAAACAATAAATTGGAAATTGAAATAAAATAGTGACAACAATATTGAATTTCAGAAACAAGGCCAAAGGAAATCCCTCATCTTTGCCATGTTGCTTACTATTGTCCTCCCAATAGGTGCTCAGACTACTGGCCTCAGTCCTGCAAAGTCAGCCAAACGATACAAGCATTCAGCTGTTTTTCCACCTCAGTTGATGTCTACTCAGCCTGTCCTCTGAACCAGCAGGCTGCTTCCGGTGGATGGTGGGATGTTCTGGATTATCAATCAGGTCACGCACCAGTCAGCTAATGGGAAAGGCGACCTGGGTCTTCTCTTATTGGGCCCTGCCTGGTTTGCACAGCTTACAGGAAGACTGGACTGGCTTCTCAGTGTGCTTGGCCCATACCTATCATGGTCTCTGCTGACTCACAGGAAAAGCAAACTGTTTTCTCTCTTCCTGGGCCACCCATGGTCTTCAAGAAGGATTTTACAGGACTCTCTGATTTACAGGTTGAGAGCAATTGAGTTCTATGTCATTCTATTAGTGTTTTATTGATCCAGCTTTGGCAACATTTAAATAAAGTGAAAATGAGATTTATCCAAGACTTATTGCTCCAAGGGCCTGGAATACAGCTCAGCAGCATAACACCTGCCTTGGCAAGTGTGAGGTTTTGAGTTCAATTCCTGGTACAAGGAGGAAGAGGAGGAAGAGGAGGAGGAAGATGAGGAGGAAGAGAAGAAGAAGAAGAAGAAGAAGTAGAAGAAGAAAGACTTATTGCTCCTATAACCATTTTCTATCCCCCTCAGCTTTGCGTTTTAGAGACCACAGTGTGGGGTAAAAGCAGCAGTAAGCATTAGAGGGTGGTTCAACATCAGAAGAACAAAAACAGGGAGCACCTGCAGATTTGGGAATCCTAGAAGAGTTTAACAGAAATGCAGAATTGTCAGCCAGGTGTATGGTTGCATGCCTGTAATCCAATCACTCAACAGGCTATGGCAGGAAGATCACAAGTTCTAGGCCAGCTTGGACAATTTAGCAAGACCCCATCTCAAAATTAAAAAAAAAGAAAAGGAAAAAGAAAATTTGAAAAAAGGGCAGGAATATAGTTCAGTGGCAGAATACTCTTAGGCTCAATCCTCAATATTGTCAAATATATATATATACACACATACATGCACACCAACATATGTAAACACATAGATATATAATTGTCCAAGGGTGGTAAGTGGTAATACAGGGTCAATTCAAGAATATTCTAGCTGGCTGTGGTAGTTCATACCTTTAATTCCAACATTTTCAGAAGTTGAAGCAAAAGGATCCCAGTTCAAGCTGGGACTTAGTGACTTAGAAAAGAGCCTGTCTCAAAATAAAAAGGGCTAGAGATAGAGCTTAATGTAAAATCTTTGGGTTCAATCTCCAAGACTGCCACCACCAAAAAAAAAAAATGTTTTTGACAAACTTTAAACGTGTTCTAGTAGGAAATCCTTGAGCTCCAATGGAAATGAAAGTTCTTGTGCTATGTAGTTAATTTTCTTTCACTGAGAAGAGGAGCATTTCACTGAGAAGAGGTCTTCACAACTTGCTCTTGTTTTACTTACCCTGTATTCTACCCTAGCATTTTCCTAAACAGACTTCATGACTGAGCATGGCCACGGTGTTGTCATCCTCCTTCCCACTGGAATGACACTGATGCCCATTCCTAAAGAAAAGAGAGCTATTAAGTCCTGGTTTCTTAGGTTCAAACTCAAATGTCACCTCAAACTGCCCATCATTTTACTCAGTCATAAGTATTTTCTGCATTCTTTTCATTCACTTATTAAACTTCCCCAGGTATTGAGTCAGCCATTGGCTGCTTGTTGACTGCTGACAATGTGTCAGGGACATGTGTAATGGTGAGGGTTGGATGGGCTGGGTTGATGGAGTCTTTTGCAAATCCTTAGACAGAAGAAGAGTGTTTGAAGTCCTGACTAAAAGGTTGGAAGGCCAATTAGAGGGTCCCATGAGATGGAACAAGGGAAAATTTTAGGTACCATCCTATCTTCCATGGCTGGGAATTTCCTGAACTTCTTGGAGCCCTTGGAAGTCATCACAGTCTAACTGCTTATTTCTAGATCAGCATCTCTTTTCTGCATGGACTCCCGCAGCTTAGATGTACAGTGGCACCATTTTGGATGGGAGTCCTCATACCCTTAACAGGGATCCAGGCACAGAAGGCATGTATGGGCCAGCCTCACCCTTTGTGGTATTGACCAGACCAGGTGGCCTAAAGAGGAACATAAAACCTCTAGGAGTTATCTCCCTGTCCTTCAATGGGGGCCCTATATCCCTTTCTAAGGCGCCAAGGGACACCCATAGCGCTGCCTTTTGTTATCTAGCAAGTGTCACTACTTGGCCAAGAAAGGCTCTTGCTCCTGATCCCATGTCTATGTTGGACAGAGCTTTCAACTCCAAAAGCCCCAGGGAAAGTTACCCACCTCGACTGAAGAAGGACTCCGTGTTTCTGTTAGATTGGAAGAACTTTTATTTCCTCCTGCTCCTCTATTTTTGATAGCATACACTTCCTCTATTTGCTGCCCTAATAGTCCAAGTCACCCCCACCCCCAAATATCACTTCCACAAGAGAAGTAGCAGAGGTAAATGAATTACTTGTCCTTAGGTCTCACAGAACTTGGCCCTTCCCTCCACCCTCACAAATGTCACTGCTCACCAAGATGGCCAATTTCTCTGTCTCTGTAAACTTTTTGACTGTGAGTTCCCCAGGACAGGGATTCTGTCTTCATCATCTCTGTCTCCTAACCAGAGGCCAGTACAGAGTACACATGGGAATGGATTGCACGCATAGAATGAAACAAAAGTCGCTGTGCCCAGGGGTTCTGACACTACCTGATTTCTCACTGGAAGTGTCACTGGGTGAAAGTATATGGGGAAAATATGCCTTACATAGTCTGCGGCCATTTTTCCCAAGCTACAGAATTTTCTAGTTCTAGATTTGTGTGTCAGCGAACAAACTGTTGCACAATATGATAAGAAAAAAGAATCACAAAAAAGGAAGACCCAAGATATCCTGTAGCAATATGACCAATCCCCAGTGACATGATGGACATTCAGTGAGCTGCTGAAAGTCCCAGGGGAAAAAAAAATGTAATTCTCCAGCCCCTCAGGCATGGCCTCCCTCCCACGTGGGTCCCGCTAGATCAATTCTCTGTGTAGCATCTCCAGCACATAGATAGCCAGAGAAGAGAGGCCATCCTCCAGCTGGACACTCAGCCATGCCAAGTGCTAAGGTCTACCCACAGGCCACTTCTCTTCTGGAGGATCCATCCATCACTCTGGTCTCTACTCACTGCACATGTCCCTCTTTGGTGGCTCTCTACATCAGCTTTCTTTCTGTTCTCACCTCCCTCCCTAAAAAACTCTCCTTCCCTAAAGGATCTGAGCCAGTTATAAGGCCCCGGCTGGCATGCTCTTCTTGCCTTTGTGGGGCTCTAACCAGGCTTAGCACTCTGAACCTCTAGTGTTCTTATCCTGACATACCCTCTAACACTCTTACCCTGCCGTAAGCTTGGTACTACCCAGAATCACCACCACTTCTAACAAGGATGTGTGCATTTTGTTTGCAAAATAGATCTGAAACACTGTTAGGAACACATGTTGGAATGAAGTCATGATGCCTTTATCTCCAGTTTCTGGGCTTCCTTTCTCTAGAGTCACCCTAAGCAAGTATCTTCTTCTGCCCAAGGAGACAAAAACCTGAAGTTTCTGAGAGGAGTTTAGCCACGAATGCCAGAGGAACACTTTCTTCACTTGTGTTTCGAGACAATTTCACAATCACAGAAACCACCAGCCACATGCAACCCCTGGCTGAGAAGCAAAAAAGTGCAAGTTTGGATCAGAGGAGCGTGACTTTGTGCAAGTGTCTTTTAATAATAAAATCTGAAGGAAATTTGAATTCAGCCAACCAACAGGATCCCTTCTAATGGTACCGTACCGTTCAGCCAAAAGGACGTATTTGGGGTAGGGAAGAGAGAGAGGTTTGCTCAAGATGAAATCTTGTTAGATAATTGGATATGGAAAATGTGATATGCAGACACAGAACAACATTTATTAGGCACTAATAAGTAAATGTTAAATTAAACACTGAAAAAGCACATTTTAGGTGCCATGCTGCTACAAGTTATAAGACCAAAAAGGAAGATTTTATCAAGATGAGACCAAGATTAACAAGAAGAGTTTGGTTTTGGGGGTTTTGTTTTGTTGTATATTAGCTTTGTTTTGTTATGTATTTACTTGCTTCTTTCAATGACTTGCTCAAAGGATAGAGATAACTATATAATTCTAAGGAAGGGTTGCCAAATAAAATAGAGAAATTTTCAGATAAATTTGAATTCCAAATACATAATTTTTAAAAATCAAAGTAGGTCACCAAACCAGGAATGGTGACATATACCTATAACCCCAGCTGCTCAGGAAGATGGTGAGTTTGAGGTCAGCCTGAGCAGTAGAGCAAAGCCTTATCTAAAACATGTAAATAAATAAGATCTATTTAAAAAAGAAGAAAAGTATAGGAAAGATACTAAAAATAAATAGGCATTATAGCCCAGATATTCTACTTACACCCTTTGAAAATATTTGTTAGCTACCTGAAAGTCAAGTTTAACTGGTAGCCTCTGTTTTCCTCTGCTTAACCTCACACCTCTGCTTGCAGTCCCTCAGCCAGTAAGCATGGACACTTCCTTTTGGAGAACTGCAACAACCTCCTTCCACTTTTCACAGCCCAGAAGTGGATTTTTTCAGTATTCTCACTGTGGTGGATTGACAACTGGTGGTTATCTTGTAACACCAGCTGAACTGAATCAGCATGGCGCTGGGTGTGGATGGCTGACCTGAGGATTGTTGCCGACATGAAAGGGAGAAGTGGAGGGGAAGAAGTGGTGGTTGTTGGTTCTCCGGTTGTCATTGTTTCTCCTGGAGGAGCTTGTTGAGCTTCTTTACTGATAGGACTCAGTTATTCTCATCATCAGAGGAGCTCGGGTCATGTTACCGCTGAGAGTGGCTACAGTTCAGTTTAGGGGAGCTCTGGTCCTTACTTTGAGCATCACTTCTTAGCTCTGGAGGGGAAGATGTGTGCTCTTCAATCTCCGGGAGAAGCTTGTCACACTGGCTTCTTGATATGAACTCAGCTGTTCTCATTGTCAGAGGAGCTCAGGACCTTCTTGTCACTGAGGATGGCTATGGTACTTTTCAGGGAAGCTCTGGTCCTTACTCAGAGTGTTGTTTCCTGGCTCTGGTGCAGAACCCTCAACCTACTGGCGCAAATCCTTCACCCCACTGGCGCAGACTTTCTAGCTTCCGCCACTGACCTTTGGGTCTTCCCAGCACAGCTTCATGAAACAGACTGCCATGAGACATTGTCATGGGATCTAGGCCTCCACTTGGACTTATGGGGGCATTGTCTTGGGCTCTAGGTCTTCAGCTGAACTCAAGCAGGATATTGCCATGGGACAGATTGTGTGGACAGGTTTCCTGTATTTTTCATGTTTGACTCTTTGGGTGACTATTATAAAACTATTACACATTATGTGTCCTGTATTAAATCATTTTTCTTGCAATCCTTGACTACAATACTCATAAGAAACTGAGGTCAGGGAGAGGAATTAACTGGCTCAAGGTCACACAAGGAATAAGTGATACAAGCACAGTGTTATTGCCCCAAGAGAGTTTGCAGCAAAGTACGAAGCGACCCAACTTGTAAGTTGAAGCTAACCCAAAGTTGAAGCTTGGATCAAGTGAATGTAAAAATAATATATCTAAGATCTTTGGCCCTTTCATTTGTAAATGTAAGGCTAGAAGCTGAAGGGCTATAAATTTAACATTTTCTAAATGGTCAGGGGTGGCAATGTACCTCAGCTGCAGTATAGCCTGAGTATATGAGGTCCTGGTTTTGATTTCTAGCACTGCAATAAATAAATAATTGCTTTAAAAATAAAATGTCCAGAACTATTTACTAAAATGAAATTGTGTATGAAGCCAATCTGGTTTTGATTCCTAGCACTGTAATAAATAAATATTTTAAAAATAAAATGTCCAGAACCCTTTGCTCAAATGAAATTATATGTGAAATAAATGAAAACTGTAGCTGCCATGGGTGAATCAGGGCTAAGGTAGTGGCCCCCCTTTCCTACTAGAATATCTCAAAACTGCAATCATGGATTCATCTGGGCTCATAAAGTACCCCGGAATCACCCAGCACTCGGGGATAAAACAAGCCCGGGCTACAGATTTAGCGACTTCATCGCCACCACCCTTGAGTCAAATGCTAACCTCTCCAAGTCTCAGTTTTCTCATCACTCAACCAGGGCAAATGACAATTACTAACACCAAGAAGCAGGTAAACCATAACCTCGGGTACTGGGCTGCTGTGGTGTACTGACTCAGCTAGGTGTTTGCTTTTGTGTAAATGAAAGAAGAGTTGGTAGAAGTCCAGACTATACTTCAGTTCTATATTTGCTCTGCTTACCAATCTTCTGCTCATGTGTCTTTATTACCGTTTAGGATCTTAGAGGTGGATTCTGACAGATCTACTGTAGCTTCTCAGAATGAGTCCAAGTACTGAACAATCAGGTCGTGGTCACAGTGTTTGTAAAGACTATTTCAGAAGACAAATCTATGGCAAATTTTTGGCCATCTTCTCAGCTACCTAAGACCACCTTCTTAACTAGCAATCCTAATTCCAATAACTTTTGGGAACCTCACGACCTCAGTTGAGTTTGTGAACAGTCCAAAGCTCTCGGATTTGGGGGAACATATTTGACATCCTGAGAATGTCTGATACACTGCACAAAACCTGAGCCCACATAAAATGCTACCTTCTGACATATTCACCAAGGGTAGACCTTCCCAGAGCCACATCTAATGTTATGTTTACTGTAATAATTTCCACTGCAGACCACTGTCAAACCATGCTCTTCTTTTGAAAACCAATGTTGAGATCTCTTGAACATGACTCTCCTCTGTTGCAATCCAGCATTTGTCATCTACAGGTATTCTGGATTCTAGGAACTTGCTTCCCAGAAAAGAAAGAAGGGGGGGTGGAAAGTGGCCTTAGGGAAATCCTGAGAAGCAGGAACCCAAGGGAATTGGTTTGGCCCGGGTGACAGACTATTCATGTATCTTCTGGCAAGTCAAGTCTGTTCTCTGAGCATTGTGCCCTATCAAAGAGGTTAGACTTGCCTAGCCAACCAGAAAATATAGGCATATGCTGAATGATCTTTAAAACACTATTGAGAGGTCAGATTTTTATTTTTCAATGCTGAGGATTCAACCCAGGGCTTCATACATGCTAGGTGAGCACTCTGCTCTGAGTTATAACCCAACCAGATTTTTTTAATATTCTACCAGTGGTGCTACAGTTTAATCAACTTTGTATTCTCTCATCTTGATGCTTAATAGAAATTCCCTGACCTATAATTACTTATTATCATACTCTGATTTCTCTTCAGATTGCATAAGTCTTTTACCTTTTAATTACTTAGTATCATTAGACTTAATACCTGATACTCTTCAAAACAAAGTATTTATTGGCATACATAGGCGATTGCCATTTCAAATTTCTCATCTACATGATGGAAATAATTATATCTACATGTCTGGCAACGTTCTAGTAGGTATGTTTTTCTTAATGGAAGGGTTACCTGGTCAGAGTTCCTTCTTTCATGTCAGTCTTCTAGTCTAAGTGAGAAAAACCATAAAGGATTGTATTCAATTTAGCATGAGAAATTAAAAGTGCAGGCTTAGTACAAAATAACTCAGTCCGCAATAAAGCTCAGTCCTCAGTAATAAAATGTGTGTATGTATTTATTTCTCTTCAATAGATTAATTAACAGGACTTGTCAGACTGAGAAAGAAAAGAAATCTAGAAGCCTCTATTGAAAGCCAGCTGCCATGTCCTCTGGAGTATGAAATCTCTCAGAAAGCCATTCCTAACATGGAAAGAATCCTTGGGTGCTGGGCTCTGAGCACATGTACATTTCAGGGTAAGTAGGAGCAAGATCACTTTGACATTTAAACATTTCCAGTGTACTCAACGACCCTTAAGATCCACTCCTCAGAGATACACCTTTAGCTGTAGGAGAAAAGATTTCATAAGGAAAATGAAGCAGTTCCACATAAGATGATCATTTTCAAATTCCTCAAATTCTGAGGTTGACCTGGACTGGCAGAACTAGCACTTTTCTATCATAAGATAAAGGGTGCTTGGGAAAGGCAAAAGATACACAGAAGATGGAGAAAACTTGATGCCTCCCTTGGAGCTCCCTTTTCACTGTGTTAGCAGTGTCTATATTCCAGGACCCAGGTGCCTTTCACCGTACTTTCTGAATGTCACCTCTCCCAAGAGCCCAGACTGATTCCACCCAAAGGCCACTTGATATCTGAGAACCTAAATTCCGCCCAGGGCCACTGTTAGCCGGTTTGCCTCCTTGCATCTGTTTTTGAAGCTTGGAAAGAGCTTTTCTATTCATGAGCTCATTTCTCCTCTCTGTCACCCTGGGAAGAAACATACTGTCACACCCATGTCCCAGATAAGGAGACCTGCCATAGCCTATCTGCACAAGAAGGCAAAAGCCCATTTGCAATTATGAAATAATATTTAAATTACTGAGGATTGCTGGGTGAAGAAATTTCCTGTCACATTTATGCTTTTGGAAAACAGCATTTCCAGAGAGTAAGCAGAACCAAAACTGTGTATTAATTGCCTAATAACCACAGTTTTAACTGGATGGAATTTTATGAGATGTTCAAATTGAGCATGCCATGTGTCTAGGCAAAAGTACTTAAAATTGTTATTTTCATTTGCTTCCCTCAATAGATTCTAGTCCTTTCATTAATCTTTATTAATAGGATGGGGAGGGAATGAGAAGCAAATCAAAGAAGATGTTTAAATTCCTCCGAATTAGAGAAATGTGACATATAAATAAAAGCTGCCCTGTTACCCACCCCAGCTCCTGCGAAGCTTAGGAAATAGAATCATTTTTCTCTATTAAGCCAGCTCTATCGAAAATGTCAGCATGGAATTGGAGCCACTGCAGGCCAGGCTGCATCGTAAGTGCTGGAAAATAAATTACTTTGACCTAAGGCACTTGTTTCTGCTTAGAATAGAATAGAGCCTGCACAGCTTGCTTGGGAGTGACATGGGTACCTGTTCATGGCTCACGAGTTCTCAGAACCTGAGAATATTTAAGAATTCGCCCACCCATTGTTTTACAGATGAGGAAATGCGGGGTGAGATGGTATGGGGTACAGCCGGACCACAGCAACTTCAGGGCTAGAATCTGGGCCTGTATTTCTAGTTCAGATGCATGGGGTGTGTGTGTGGGTGGGTGGGTGGGTGGGTGTGTGTGTTAAGAAGAGGGGCAGGGGCCTGAGTAGAATTCTCTGGGAAGTGACAACTAAGTGGGGTCTCAGATGACAAGCAGAAAGCACAAGAGTAGGTCAGAGTTGAGGGTCATAGATTTATTGAAAGACAAGAACAATTAGAAAGCGTTGGAGGTGTGGGTGTTGAAAGCACTGAGGGATGCTCTTTTTGGAAGCAGAGACTGGAAACCAGCAGGGAAGGAGCCGGATCAAAGACCCTCCCATCCATTCCGACTGCCTCTACCTCCTGGTCGGCTGCTGCCTTCAGACATGTGGACAAATCCCCACCAGCTGTCCTGCCTCACACTGGATCCACCCACTGCTCTCTTGGTGACAGATGCCTCTTGTACACCAGCACCTCACAGATCTCCATCTTCTTTTGGACCAGATTCCACTCTTGAAGCCCCAATCTCTTCTCTCCCTCCACTCATCTGTAAAAGTAGGACATGCCAACATATATTCAGGGGTAAAGGAACAGGGAAGAGAAGCAGAGAGAAAAGGGGAGAGAAGAATTGGGGAAATCCGGGGGGCAAAGAGGAGGACCATGATTTACAATCGTTAAGACAGGTAAGCCTTGAGAGCAAGGTCCAACAAGATCCCAGGACCTTCTTCCTCCCTCCAAGGTTTTACTCATTTGAACCCAGCAGGGTTGGAGCCAACAGCACCATCATGGATAACTCAGAAAGCATATGCAAAGTACTTTCTCCTGTCCCCACCCCAGCCATCACCCCAATGCCAGCAAGATGGACAAATCACAAAATAAGGTGTCAGTATTTAGTGCTTGTATCAAGTATCAGGTTAATGATACAAAGAATGGAGTGGAGTTGACAACTTCTCACTACTTCTGAGCGGTACCTTTTGTGAGGGTACTGGGCATGCATAGTGCTTCTCGGTGCAGAAAGGGCAGCACTGTTCTGCTCACTGTCTCCGATAATTTGAAAACTTTGATGGGAGGTGTTTGATTGCTTTGGAAAAGACAGAATTACAAGCCATCTGTCACAACATGGTTCCATCTATTGCTGGCCCTGAATAGGAGCTCACAGAAGTGCGATGTGCCCGTCTGTCTCTGCACAACTCTACGGAGAATGAGGCCACTTCGTAGTTTGAAGTCAGCCATGATGGAAGCATTTACACCACGGATACTGAATACTTCGAATCTTTGGAGTGGGAGCAAAGTTGTAGAGGGTGGACAAGTCCACCATTGGTTTTATTTCTTCATTCCTGGGAAGAACTACACAAAGCCAACAGCAAGATAGATAGATAGATGAAGGGTAAAATTGGAATGGCTAAAAAGAGAGAAACATGACATGTTTAACATGCATTCTCCTGGTATTTTTGGAAGAAACAAAATCACTGTGTTGCTCCTGAATGGAGATCTTTTTCAGAGTACAAAATGACAAAAAGACTTGAATCTAAAATCAGGAGGCACAGGATTAAGTCTGAGCTTCACTACTGATGGGATAAATGTATTCTCAAGCTAGTCCTTGATTCTAAGTTTTGAGTCTCTAACAGAAGTTGACTATTTCTCAACCTGAATGTGAAGACTGAACAAAATAAAATACACAAAATAGACCACATAGAAAAGACATCTGATAATAAGATGAATAACAGGTAAAAACTGTGAGAGCCAACTCAGGAACCAAATGCATGCTCTTCTCCCCCTTTAAGGGGAATTCCATTTCTCCAGGTGGGTTTTACATTTCTCCCTTATTAACTTGGCACTTTCATCTGCATGAGCCATTGTGATCCATGCCAGCTCAGCAGAAGAGCGTTGAGACAATCAGGTGCAGGTGAGGGGGGGCTTTATCACACCCCACTGCCCTCCTGGCTGAGGATGCTGGTGATGATTCCCTCGGGAGCTGTCACAGCCAGATGTTGGCAAGCATGGCCGCTCTAGAAACTTTCCCAGCTGTAGCATCTTTGATCACTGGGAGTCCTCTAGATTCATGAAGAAACAAATCTTATTAACTATGCTATGAGCACATTTTCTTTCACTAAGATCTTTAAAGAAAGAAGTGTGTTGCTCATAGTCCTGAGGGAATGCTCTGTCTGAAAAGCTGGAGGGCAGAGCTCTGGTTAGTATATAATGCTACAAAACAAATCGCTTCAACACACAGTGATTTAAAATAACCATTTGGGTATTGTTATGCTTTGGATCTTAAGTGTCCGTAAAGGCCCGTATAGAGTTCTGAGGGTTTAGTATCCATTCTGGGCCATTATTGGGAGGTGGCAGGACCTGTAGGAGGTGAGGCCCAGTGGGAGAAAGCTAGGTCTTTGAGGAGTGTCTTTGAAGGAGCTATGGGACTCAGCACGTCTCTTTCTTTGCTTCTTGTCACCAGAAAGTAAACAGCTTTGCTCCATCGCATGCTCCCTGCTGTGATATTGAAGCTCAACCCAGGACCAGAGACAATACAGTCAAGCAACTATGGACTGAAACTGTGAACTGCAATAAATCTTTCTTGCTTTTAAGTTGATTGTCCTAGATGTTTGGTCACAGTGAGGGAAAGCAGACTAGAACAATTATACTCACATTTTTGTGGGTTAGAGATTTGGAATTCTCTTAACAGACTTGATTCTGTTCCCCAATGTCTGAAGCCTCATTCAGGAATATTCAAGGGCTGGGATGCCTCAGTGGTGGGACAAGGACCACTTTGGATGTCAGCAGTGGCCCTCTGCAGGGCTTATTAGCCAGGGAACCTGCATGTGTCACTCGGCCCCACTTTGGCTGCATTCATTCCTTCCAAGCAAGTCGGGACTGCTGCCCAGACTCAAGAGTGGAGGAATTTCACTGTACTTGATGGGAAAGTGCCAAAGTTCCAGAAAAACATGTGGAATGGGAAGAATTATTGCTACCATCCTTGAAAAACACTGTCTGCTGCAGATAGCAACAGATAATTCTCTTTAGAGACCTTCACCTTATGAACCATATAATGAGAATATCTGTGGCCTCCATGTCTGGTCCAGTTTTCATGGTGTTTTGCTCTTCTCTAAGCTCAGTTTGCTCCCCTCTAAGCTCAAAGCTGTGTCAACTTCATTGCTTCTTCCTGATGTTCCCATTAAAAGGATTTTGTGAGCAGCTTAGGGTCAAAGCCATGACTTGTCCATCTGGAATCTCCCGTCCACATGCTACTCCTGGCACAGAACAGGCCCAGGAAGCATTATTGAACTGGAACTATTGGGCTAATCAGATCCTTACCAATTAATAATTTTAAAACAAACATTTATATAGTGTCTAGAAGTGCAAGTATTGCTCTTTTAGAGCTCTCTTAATCTTCTAAGGAGCTGTAGGAGGTAGAGATAAATACTACCTTCACTTTACAGATAAGGAATCTGAGGCAGAGTCAGAAGTAATGACTCAGCCAAGGCCATTTGGCCAGCACACAGCAAAGCCAAGATTTGAACCACAGTATGTTTTATGGAACCCACTTGCCAAACCAGCAGGCCACACTGCTTCCCAGGGAAAGAGCCCTTTCTCGCCAAGTACACAGCTGTTCTAGGTCTCATGGAAACTCTACCATCTCCTTGAGCGTGTGTGCCTTCTTCTCCCTTTCCAGGTGATCCTGTTTTCATCTGTGACCCAAAGGGGTCGAGCAGATTTCTAAGTATTGTCCAGTCTTGAATTAAGCTTTGTCTTGTCAGGTAGACTAAACCCAAAGCTAAACCTTTTATGATGTAGGCTTTTATGGTCCTCCAGAAAGTGCTTAATGAGGACTTTCAAAGGTTATTGAGGACCCAGAGTCCTGGAACAAAAAGCTGTAAAGCAGAATACAGATTCATTTTAAGTCATTCATTCTGGGAACATGTAATCAGCAACTGGTGCCAGGTTTCCTGATAGCCACCGGATATCAAGGTGGCCAGGAGACATACACGCCCTTCCCAGGCAGCCACCAGCCTGAGGTGAGGCAAAGGTAGAGGAGGGACCCACAGAAAAGCACACAGAATGAGTCTGTCTGGAAGTTGCCATGAGCAGACATAGTGACAAGACCTGGCTTTGTGAGGAGGATCAAAAATTACGTGACTGTCACTTTGTGATCTTGGTCAGCTCTGAGACTCGTTCTGTGGGACTGTTGAGAACTCTGCATGGAAGAGACACAATGTTCCCATCTTCTTTCTTTTCCTGACATCATCTGTTTGCCTGATCTTCTCTCGTGGCCCAGCCAACAAAGAAAATGAGGGTGAAGGATGCCAGAGTGATATTTTCACCCTCCCTCTTGTCATTTCGTCTAGAGTGCCAAACCAGCAGACAACGAGGAACACATCAGATTGACTGGAAGCGTATCTCCCTCAGAAGGGCTCCAGCCAGGTGCTGCTCCACTCCCCAAAGGACCAGAAGACAAGGAGGCTCGGCAAGATGGCTTGCAGGAGGGAGGAAGGAAGAGGCTATAAATCAGAGCTCTGGCTGCAGCAAGAGTAACCTCTAGTCTCTCTAACACTGTCTGAGCTGAAGGCTCCATCAAAAGCCAGAGGGAGACTTGGTGAAATGTAAATACCTTCCATTTGTTCCACTCTGTGGGGCTATTAGTAGCACACGGAAAGAATTTTGGTGTCAGATTTTTGTTCCCAAAATCTCAGTCAGATAATAGGCATTATACTTACATAATCACCTGTTTCTGATAGAGTTCCCTATATTAAAAAAAAAATTCCTGCTTCCAGCTGCACAGAAGCAAAGCTTTGATGTCTTTCTTCTTCATCTCTTTCCTTTTCTGCTTTCACAACAACAGCAGTGACTCCCCTCTTGGCCCTCTTCTGGACCTCTTCACAGTGTGCTAGGTCAGGTTCCCCACCCTCCATGCCGTGAGGATTCAGAGACCCAAGGTCGTTGAGCCAAGCTCCCGTAGCTGGGAAGCAGAAGACTGAACCAGCGTCTTGCATGAGGCCACAAGGTCCCACCCCTACCCTATGCTGCCCTCTACCCCCTTGACAAGGACCACAGAAACCTAAAACCCTAGAATCTTGGTATCTCACCTGAGCTGACCCAATTTATAATTCCTGTGCTTAGTCACTCACTACAAATGCATTACCATTCATCTGTGGTGTTTCCAAGTCTCTGAAACATTTGGAGATTTCCCTGAAAAATTAATTTTGCCGTGTTTAACTTGCAATCAAAGTTCTGTTGTTGTTGCTGTTGTTATTTAATACATATTGTTATTTAATTTAAAGAAATATTATCTTGTTGACATTTTATTTGGTGTCACCGAGAACTTGCTACATGTACCTCAAAGGAATGATACCAGAATAGATTTATGGAAAATGAAAACAGGAACTGGCAGAGTTAACACTATTTCACAACTATTTGCTAAAAGAGTTTGCAACGCTCAGATTTTAGTTGCTTTATTGTTTTTTTTTTTTCCTATTTCAAATGAATGATTAGTCTGAATTTAAAGCCTTTTGGCTTTGCTAGGATGCCACGTGCTCAGTCCAGAGGAGAGAAGGACTCCAGAGAAACCCGAGAATTGCAGGCTTGCATCTTGGAGGAGGCTGCTGCTGCCGTTTCCCCTGAATTGGGAAGCTGATTTCTTTGTAATCCTCAACGAGTCTGTGCTGCCTCTTTGGAGAACAGAAAGAGCAATATCCCCTTTTCAAGAGAAGCCTCTCCGGGGTAGAAGGGTGACCCTTCTGCTTTGTGGTCTCCAGGCCAAGACTGGTGAAATTTCGAGCAAGCTGAGACACTACTGCACCTCAGGGTCTTCATTTCTAAATCCGAAGAGAGACTGATCCAATCCCGTGCCAGACAAATACCTGGAAGAGTGATAAACTCCAAGGAACCCAGCAAATGGGAGTAATAGTTTGAACTATCCTCACATAATCATGCCACAGAATATCACACGATGTGCAGACACAATCCTAACTGCACTGCCCGTGTTTAAATAAAACATTTCAGCAGAGCTAATTCTAATGTAGTCCCTACAAACATTAGCTATGACAAGACTTCATTTTATGACTGATTCCAGGAGTCTGAGATGACTCAGTCTAGGGAGTGGCTGAATCTGGCCTTGTACTAGAGAAATAAGAGTCATTTTGTCATTCACTTATTCATTCAACAAACTTTGTCTTCTCACAAAATCCAAACAGCAGCCTTCAGATAAGGAAGAGCTTGAGCGCTTTAGACGTACTAGTTACACGGGTTTTTGTGTAGAATATTTACAAATGGATGGGAAATTGTTTTATTAACTGTTAAGGTCAGAGAAAGGTGAAATGCTCACTTTATAAGTCACTTTGTCCATCCTTTAGGCAGAGGACAGCAATCTGCCTCATTCACCTTTTCATCCTGCCTGAGTTGTTTAAAACGCTGACACATATTTTACAGTGACCTGTAATATTAATCCACACCTTCTCTATTTTGAAGTAGACTTTCTCTAGCTTTTGGAAAGCAGTAAGATTTTGCAAGTGCTGGTGGGTGACACATGAAAAACAAGACAAACCCAGGTGTGGCAGTGCACACTCAGGACACTGAGGCAAGGGGATCAACACTGGTTCAAGGTCTGCCTGGGCTACACAGTGAACACAAGGCCAGTCTGCGCTACACAGCGAGACTCTGTCTCAAGATAAATAAATAAACAAACAGAGAGGTGTTCAGTGGTGCATCTCCTGCCTGGCAAGCACAAGACCTTGAGTTCAAGGAAAAAAAAAAAAAAAAAACAAGACTTCTGTAGGCTCTTTCCCAAGAAGAGACCTAGAAGGCATCTAATTCTCCCATTTTGCCATAGCCTGGAGTTCCTGGTGGGTCTCAGTTCATCCTTCAGTGGGATGAATCTTAAAAGATTAGGCTGCCTCCCAGTTCACTCACTTTCACCTACTCCAGTTAGCAGCCGGGGCAGCTCCTGCCTGCTTAGAGGACGCTTAGCAGACTCCTCGGGCCATGTGGGACTCACACCTGGCCCTCACCCGGGCCTTTCTCCACCCTAGCTGCTGGGGAGGGACCGAGACGCACCGGGGAGCACTTCCAGCAAGCAGGTGCTGAGGCCTGTGCTCCTCAGATGCCATCTCTAGGTGGGAGGGGACCTCCTTAAAAGGACAGAGTCATGAAGCAAGAGAACTGGGATGTTCAGGGCCTGAAGAGTGGGCACCTTTTCCTAGGCCTTGGCTGGGAGGCAGCATGTGCACAAGACCAAGAGAGCACACTCTGGAATGACAGATGGGGTGTGATCAAGAAATACAGTGAATGCAGGTAGACAGATAAATGTCACCTGGCTTCTCTAATAGGAAAAACCTAGAGTGCAAATAATTTAAAGAGCTAAATAAAAGACAGATGATAGGAGCCAGGGATACAGCTCAGTGACACAGTGCCTTCCCAGCAAGCATGAGGTCATGAGTTTGATTCCCAGTACCCAAAAAAAAGAGAGAGAGAGATGTTAGGAAAGAAGGAGACAGACTTTATGGTGGTAAGAAGGAGATCTGGAGAAGGGAATGACAAAAGGGAAGAGAAGAGAGCCGGAAGTAAAAAGAATCAGAGTGTGGCCACTCCCCATGATGAATGTGTTTACAGATATCACAAATACCAATAATTTTTTAAATTACACTGCATGTTTAAATTTTTAAAATACCTTCCAAAAATAACTTTTTAGAATTCGTTACAGTAAAAGACAATATTATCAGTTCACCCCCAAGTATTCCCCCTTACTTTATCACCTCCCTTTATATTAGACACGCTTATCCCATTGTTCTTGATGCTTCCGAAGCAGTTCCGGAAGTTCTCCTTCATGAGTGTCTTTATCATGTTATCACGGCTGCCTTAATGTCTTGAATCAATACAAAGCCTTTACCTTTCATGGTCATTTTGACCTTGAGGAAAAGAAAAACATCCCACAGTGCCAGACCCAGTGAATTAAGTGGATGAGGATACATCATAATGTTCTTATTTGACAGAAATTACTGTAAATATTTTTAATACATTCAGGACATTGAGACAGTCATGAAAAGTTGTTCATAAAAGCGGACTTCCAGAACAGCTTTCAATGGTGGCAAGAATGATTCCATAAGTGCATTCAAAACAAAGTGGACTATTTTGAGGAATTAATGGCAATGCATGTTTTACTGTAATAAATCTCTTATTCAGTCATTCACCATACGTTTTGGTCACATCTTGCAGCAGGTCCTGGGATGGCAGTGTTGCTTGGTGACGGAGCACTTTCTTGGCATTTTAAAGGCCCTATTTGATTCCCAGTATATCACTACCACCAAGGAAAAGAAAAAGTATATCACTACCCCACTCATCTCCCCATGGCTGTCCGATCTCGTGTCCCCTGCAGCTCTTTCCTGGGCTATAATATGCCCTCTTCTCTGTTCTCCTTGGCCTTTGATCCTTGTGTCACTCCAATATTTGCATATTTACAATCCACAGATTTTATCAAGCCTACTATTTATAATATATGAAATGCAGTACACATTCCCTCAGGGATGGTCAAACTGATTCACTAAGTACAGAAAGACAAATATTAGAACTTAACATTTATTCTGTATCTCATTCATTTTAATTTCTATTTGTGAATATTCTAGAGCTTGTGCTAACCTTTCCTGAGCACTCACTACATGCTGAGCTCCATTCTATCTGTTCTGGTAACTCACACAATCATCCCAACATCCCTGGGTTATCACCTCCATTTTCAAGATGGAGAAACTGAGGCACAGCTGTGTGGTCACTCAGCTGATTAGTGTTGATACTAATGAGGCCAGCTGGGCATGACCAGCTGCCCAGGCAAGTGAGCAGGATCCTCCAGTAATACATCCAGGATACATAAGCCCAGCCCTGACCTGGGACCAATCAGAGGATGCGATCTTTAGTTCTTCTGGTACAAGACCCAGCAGGTTCTTGGTAGGAGAGCCTAGCTCCAACATCAGAATTGGGGCTACAAAACATGGCAGCCACTGTAAGTCCTTTCAGCAGCCTGCTCTGCGCTGTACACAATGCACTTCTTTTCCTGCCTTTAACTAGCCCACTTCTTTCCCTCCCTCTGATACCTTTAATACATGTAAAACCTCACTGCCTTTTGTGGGTTTCCTTGTTCAAGACAATAAGAGCCTGGAAACAGCACAGCACCCCAGAACCCAGTAACACTTGTGATCTTAAGGTTGTTCTGGTATTGTAACACGTGTTCATAGCTTATAAATAATTATGCACAAATCGAGATAAGTACTTGAGATATACTTAGTTAGGACTGTATGATCTTTAAAAATTCTAGGTTAAACCTAAATGCTCTGTCTTGGCCTTCCACAACTAGTATGATTTAAATGCTGCCTAAATCTCCGCTCTCCCTACCCCTCCGCTCTGCCTACCTCTCCTCTCTGCTCTTAGGCATCTTTCTTCCATGAAGTCGCATGCCCCTAGGCCTTTGCTGGTACTGTTCTCTCTAACCAGAAAGCCCTTCCCTTGGTGAGCAAGGTTGAGATTTGAACCACAGGGAAAATTCTGTGCTTTAATGGGAAACTGTGCTGTACCTTCCAGGTTACCTGATTCTGGCACTCCTGAAGCTATTTTACACCTCCGGAAACTGCAGATAGCTGATGGTAATGAAAAAGACTTTGTATATGACATGTAAATTCTATTCTATCCACAGAGCTTTGATTGATGCCTCTTCTACTGTGGAAGAAACTGGTTTTTGTTTCACTTTGCATAATCATTTCAATATTCCTCATCTATACATGTCTTGGTTCTTTAGATTCTCCTTGAAACCAGTCACAACAGCTGCCCGGAATTTCACTTATTAAGTAATAAGCAAAGTAAAGGCATTATTAAATAGTTTAAAATACTATTAAGTAATAAATAAAATTACAGCATGTGTTTAATTTCTGTCTGACAATCACAATATTATCCTTGTTTGAAAAGGATCAAATGAACAGGACAGAGCTTTGACCCAGCATCTATACTTTTCTCTTCCTTCCCGCTCATTCAGCAAACCTTTCCTGACACAAACACAGAGTCAGATCCTGTGATGGGTGCTGGGGATCCGGGATGAGTCAGTGTGGTTCTTGCCACCCAGTGACTCACCATCGGCGTAACCATAGAAGCATAAAGACACAGATTATTCCGCTGGAGAAAGGGAAAGACAGAAACTAGGAGCACAGTGAGAAATACTGATTCCTGACTGAGAACGTAAGAAATCTTCCCAAGAAGCATGGTAACAATTAATACAATGAGTTTATTTTATTACAATGAATTCTAAAATTCTACTCCAAAATATTAGATGCATAATTTTATGTTGAGCATTGTTTGAATTAGTCAACTAAACATTGGCAACATCTGGGTTTTCATGAGAAACATTAGTAATGATGTTTGACTGTACTGAATTTGAAATGATATTATATCCTAGTCCAAAGAACATAGTTCAGTATTTCCAAATCCCATAGGCAAAGCATCTTAGCTGGAGTCATTTACACAACTGTCAGTCTCAAACAGCCATCTTCATAGAAAGAAAAATACACACCTCTCCAACAGGACCAAAAGCTTTTCTTGACACCAGGCAAAAGGAACAGGAGCATGTACAAATTTGGAATAAAACCCGTCATCCACATCAACATAACCACACTTTGTACTGGTTACCCACATGCAAGTTTGCCGTTCCATAAAGCAAAATGTCTTAATTCATCTTTCTTTTCTTTGCCCAACTGAATTAATTAATTCATCCATCCATTCATTCCTACCTTCAGAAAGCTTATAACCCTGTGACAAGGGTGGGGTTAGGGCCAATATATAAATACTCACAATACAATTCAATTGTGTCATAAATAGTTTATGTACAAACTGCTACGGACACAAAGGAGACAGTGATTACTTGGGCTGTAGGACGTAGCTTATGGAGACAGAGAAATTGTTTGTCCTAAAGGGAAGACACAAGGTGGTTAAGAAAATCACACGTGATAGGTCACTCCTACTTTCAGGAATATTGTGTCATTAACAGTACAAAGGTTGGTGCCCAGAATATAGCTCAGCAGCACAGCACCTACCTGGCCAGGATGAAGGTGTGAGTTCAATCCCTGGTTCCAAAAAAAATGTTTTTTAATTAAAAAATAAAGTACAATGATCATAAAAGGCTTCCAGTAAAATGTAATTTTCAAAAAGCTACAAACGTGAATTTCCTTCAGATATAAAGCAAATGAGTGCCTATGATTTTATTCCTCCATGATTAATAAGATAACACCAATTCAAATAGGAAATTGAGGTACTGAATATTTGTGAGCAATTTAATAATTAAAAAAAAAGTTATCCAAGATTCCAAATCTGATACAAAGCTAGTTAATGTCTTACAGGACACTAAACAATAATAACCTTGGGCTATTGACAGAAGAATTCCTGACCAAGTTGTATTTATCCCTGGAATCAGCAGCTGGGCTAAACACTCTCCTACGGATCTGTCTACTTCTGGGCTTGTGAACCTCCGAAGTCTCCAGAATTCTTAAGATGGTCCCGGAAGCAAAGCTTTCTAGATAACCAATGCTCCTGATGGCTTTTGTTCTTTGGTTCCTTCTTTGCTATTTAAGGAGTATAATGAAAGTTTATAGGAAAGAAATATTCAGAGGTAGTGTTTGGTGAAAAGGAAAGCAGCAATTCCCAGGTCTCTGGTGCTGTAAAAATCATCTGAAACTTGGAAACAAACTGAAGCGCTTTTGGGGTGGTGTCCCCACACGGTTCCAGGATTCTGTCTCTGCTTGATTTTCCACCGATGGCACTGCTTTCAGTTCCGTAAGGCTGAAGTGAACGTTTGTGTATTTATTTGGAATGGATGAAGATCTCTGATTATGTTAAGCTTACGTAGCTCACACTTCCTGTGGTGGCCTCACTGGTATTGCAGTGAAGAGGGCAGTGGGTTCACCCAATTTGGGTTTCAGCGGTGGGACCACCAGAATAAGCTGATGTGTCCAATCTCACTGAGCTCTGCCCTCCCAGAGCTACCAGAAGCCTCTCCCAGCACATCTAGGATCACAAGGGGTCTGGTGTTTGTCATTCTTCTTTTTGAAGCACTAGGGATTGAACCAAGGGCCCCCCCCCCCACACTAGGCAATCACATTACCGCTGAGCTACATCTCCTATTTTATTTTGGGCCAGGCTCTTGCTAAACTGCCCAGGCTACCCTGAGGCTCTGGATCCTCCTGTCTCAGCTTCATGTGTAGTTGCAGTTATAGTCAGGCTAAGCAGGTGGATTTTGGGACATAAAAAGAAGCTTATAACAATGTTTTAAAAAGAAGCTTCTTATGACAAAAAATTTTAAGCATAAGGGTGTGGTATAAAGTGGTACAAACCATGTGTGCGTCTTAAGAAATGCAGAGACTCTGGATTCTGGACTCAGAGATGAAGGTAAAGGTTAATATCTGAAGGATTTTAGTCAGAGAGGGACCTGGCCCATTCTTCATGTTAGCAGGAACCTCTGAGGAGGGGAGCTGAGCTGGAAGATGGGTCAGAAACAGAAGTGGGCATGGACAGCGTTCGGGGAGTGCAAGGAGGGAATGAGCATTTTACACACATGTTGAAGTAGCAGAATTCAGAGTTGGTGACAAAGTCATGCCAAGAATAAAAGAGTAGTTTACAATCCTTTTTGATTTTCTAACTTGAGTGTCTAAAAGAAGTCTATTTTTTTCCATTTTTCTAATAGGAGCAGTTTTAGGGAAAAGAGTTTAAAGCAGTAAACTTAATCCTAGATAAAAAGAACACAGATTAGGGACTAAGAAATTTCAATTAACTGGATGGGATTCGGAAGGTACATTGGGTCTTTGATTTCCCTGACTAACCTACCTTAAAACAACATGTATCCTTAGAAATAGTCACAGAGTAGCACGTCTGAGGAGCTGCTGCAATTGGGCAGAATGTGAAACTTCATTACTCTTCAAGTCAATTACAGCAGTCACTCAGTATCTCCAGGGGACTGATTGCATGTATCCGCAGATGTTTATGTCCCTTATGAAAAATCACATTTGCATATAATTTATGCATATCCTCCTGTATTCTTTAAGTCACCTCCAGATAACTTCTGATGTCTGATGCAATGTTATGCAAATAGCTGTTGTATTATAATGTTTGGGAAATACTGACAAGACACAAAGATCTATCTGTTCACAGTAAAGATGCAATTTAGTTTTGCAAATATTTTTGATCTTCAGTTGGTTGAACCTGCCCAGACAGACCACTCAGCTGCACAACCCATGGATACAGAAAACCATCTATTTAGGAATATTTGAATGCCCGCTGTGTGTCACCCTGAGCTGAAATACAGAAGCGACCATGCATGTTCTTTGATATCTAAAAGCTCACAGCATCCGAGTTTTTCTGAGGACATCAATAAGAACAGATAAGAATGGAAGTGGAGATGTCCAACATTCTGAGGTTGCAGGCAGCCACCCCTCTCCAGGCACAAGGTTCACTGGTCCATTGCTTATGTGCTGCCTTCATCTGGTACAGGCAGTCATCCACAGGAGGAAGGGGTGAAAGTGACTAAAAATAAATCGCTTTCTGATCTGAGTGCGTTGCGACATTCTTTAGGTCATTTTAAGGAACAAATCCCTCTGCTGTTGAAGGAAGAACGAGGAAATCAGCAGCCATGGATGATTTGAGTCATGAAACGTTTGAGGGCTGACCAGGCTTCTAGAAATCCTTAGATAATGTTCCTCCCTAAATGGAAGACAGATCTTAGTTAAATTTTCTTTCTCTTTTTCTTTCTCCTAGTTTAATTTCCCTCTCTCCCTCCCTCTCTCTCTTTCTGTCTCTCTGCCTTTCTGTCTCTCCTATCTCTTTTTCCACCTCTCTCTCTCTCTCTGCCTGTCTCTATCTGTTATCTATATATCTGTCTCTTCCTCTGTTTGATCCCTTTCATTTCAGTAATGACACAATAATAATGCTGCCTTGAATAGTGAAAGGTCACCATCCCCTTGTCATCCACACTGCTTTAATATCTCCCTGCTCCTTCTCTCTCTCTCTCTCTTTCTCTCTCTTACTTTCTCTCTCTCTCCCTCTGTCTCTCTGTATATATGATATATATATAACATATCATATATGTTGTGTGTGTGTGTGTGTGTGTGTGTGTGTGTGATCATCCCACCTCTCTGAGGGACTCCTACCTAATTTTTTTCCACGAGTCATTCCAAAGAGTTCCTTCTCTTGGAGTCCTCCCTCACAATGACTAAGTCACAGAGAAGTTGCCTGTCTTGCTACTTGACATTGCTTCTCAAGTTCACTGACTTCCCCTACCACAAGCTTATTTCCATGTCTGATCTAAAATGAATCTGCATAGCGTTTCTCGGGGTGATTTTTGTTTTAATTAACAACTAAACTGCAGTCTTAGATATCCAATTAGATGAGCTTTGGAAAATATAAACACTCATGAAATAAGAGCTCAGTGAAGAATTAGAGCAATGCCATCAATCAGAATATTCCCTTATGCTGATTACAGTCAGAATCCACCTCTATTTCCACAGACACCCATCGTTCTAAAACCTCAAGCTCAATCTTCAGTTTCATATAAATAGAATCATATATAGCGCTCCTTCCCCCACCCCTAGGTTCTTTATTTCACTCAACATGTTTTTTAAACCCATCCATGTTATTCTGTATCTTGAAAGTTTGTTCTTTTTTATTGTTGAGTACTATTCCATTTTCTAGAATACCTATTGTTTGTTTATCTATTCTCCTGTTGATGGACTTTTGGGCTGTTTCCAGCTTTATGCTACTATTTAAAAAGCTGCTGAAAATGTACTTCTACAAGTCTTTTGTGAACATATGTTTTTATTTCTCTTAGGTAAATATGCTTTCAAAGTGTCTGATCTTGCTACTACTGACTCATCAAACTCATTTTCTGTCTTAAATGCTTTCAGTGTTTCTATATGGCTTTAAATCCCAGTCCAAGTTTTAGGGACCACTCTCATAAGAAGGCTAAAGGGAGGCATAACAGGACTGAATGTTAATGTTTCTAATCCAAAGACCTTTACCTCTTTTCCTTCTGAGAAGAGTACTGCCACAGAAAGATTTCGAGGAATTTGCAGCCTAGAAAGAACAGATAAATTATTTTATGTTGCCTTGGTATCAATTGTTACTTTGATGGTAAACTCCACTCCCTTCCTGGAACTGTTGAGAATGGACACTTTCTTTTTTTCAATTTTTATTTTAAATAGAGTAAAACAAAGCAAAGCAAAACAAAACAGAACAAAGCAGAACAGAATGAAACAATGCAAATAACACAGGGTTTCAGAAAAAGACAGCAAGAAATCAACAGTGGCTACCATAATGTTTCTTGTTTTCTTCCAAATAGTCATCCATACCTTCACACATAACAAGGTACAAATCAAAATAGTATAAAAGCAATCAAAATACAAGAATGAGAGCCTTAAAGGCTTTCAAGACCAGACACTAGGAAATCAATAATGGTTACCATAATGTCTCTTGTTTTCTTCAAAATAGCTGTCCATACCTTCACACATATTGAAATCAAATAATTGAAAACAGACTAAAACCAATCAAAACCAAGAATAAACACATTATTAGCTTTCAAACCAAAATGATAGGAAATCATCAATGGCTATCATGATGTCTTGTTTTCTTCAGTGTAGTTGTTCATACTATCACACATAATAAAATCAATTGTTATAAACCCTTTTGGTGAAGTTCTTGACATATATAAGGCTATACATGTACATTTATCCTTTCTGTATTAGAGGGAAAAACAAAACAACAAATAAATAACTATAACTAAGAGCCCAAAATAATAACAATGTAGGTTTTCAAAACAAGGTGGTAGGAACATAACAATTTTTGTTGTTTTGCATAGTTATCTTCAAAAGTCTTACTCAAATTACCAGAAAGAGTCATGCAAAATTGATCTAATCCTAAGGATGTTATGTTTTGTTCCAAGAAATAATAGAGTTTGTAGTACAATCATCTTAGTAATCTTAAGTATAAGGATAATCTTAAATTTGTATAAATATACAAATTTATATCTTATTTTATTTCTCTTCCTTCTTTTTTCTGAGTTATTTTTTTCTGCTTTGAGTAGTTTATTACCTTTTCACAGTATTTATTGAAGATTTTGTATGTTATTTACTCTTTCAGTTTCTTACACTAGGGAGACAATATAATATTTACACGTGAATTTGACTTATTTCACATATGAGTATAGTCTCAAATCACATCCATTTACTCATAAAAGCCTCAATGTGCTCTTTCTTTATAGCTGAGTAGTACTCCATTGTATAAAAATACATCTTTTTTATCCATTCCTCAGTTGATGGGCATTTGGGCTGTTTCCAAGATTTAGCTATTACAAATTGTGCTGTTATAAACATGGGTACATATATAACACTGTGGTATGATGTTTTCAGTTCTTCTGGGAAAATGCCCAGAAGTGGGTCCAATAGGACCTCCAATGCCAGCTTTTTGAGGAACTTCCACACTGATTTCCACAGCAGTTGTACCATTCTACACTCCAAGAATGGACATTTTCTAAGAGGTGGCAGCATTTGCAGTAATCTTTGAAAGTCAGTTTATTAAATTTCTACAGTTGGACATGATCTAGTCACTAGACTCTACTGTGAGCCAAGCCCTAGAGATATAAGAGTTCAACAAAGACAAGACCAGGAGAGTGTGGCTAGAGTCTAGGCTCCTTCACGATCACTGAAAGAGGCAGTGTGGTCAGGGTAAGTAACCTAGAATAGGCCATGTGAGCACTGACCACAAGGCTCTAAAGAGCCTGACTCCTCCAGATGGGGACTGTTATACATATAGATGCTTTAGAAAGATGGGATGATAGGCTTTGGAGGAGGAAGAGAGACTAAGGCACCCAGAAAAAGAAGATTCAAGTAAGAGGCAAGACAGCCTTGGCTATAGAGCCATGACAATGGGAGAAAAGGCAGGAAAGGTAATGCCTTTAAGGACATTGGAGCAGAAAAAGGGGCGCTAAGGCCAGGTTCTGTAGACTTCAGCCCAGGGACAAGGAGTCATCAATATGGAAAATGGCAGCAAGAGATAAACTTGCGGTAAGTGATGATGGAGATAAGGTCAGTGCGTCCCCTAGGAAACCTGCACAAGGGAACACTTTCCCACGGCCCTGAAGCAGCAAAGGTTGGCCAGATGTTGCTTGCTTTTGTTTCCTTTTTCAAAATACCTATATTGGGCAAACAGTACTGCACACTCTTAGGAGGCAAAACAGAGGAAATCTCTTATAATGTCTGAGCAACTATTCAAGAGAAAGAGAAACTAGCGCCAAGAGGACACTTCCCCTCCTCACAATCTTTCTCTAGCAGAAAGGGTATCAGCTAGGGAATAGGGAGACTGGAGTCCCCAACTGCCACCGTGACGTGAGATCTCAAGGAAGTCACTTGCCATATTCTCTGTGGTCCTGGCGTCCTTATCTCTGTGATACTTGCCCAGTCTCACAGGACTGTGACGAGAATCAAAGGAAAAGCAGATAAATGCAGTTGAGAGAAAGTAGGGCTGTTCCAGGATAAGATATTTTTGTTATCTTTGTTGTTGTTGTTATTACATGCTTCCTGCCCAGAAATAGAGTTACTGGTCTGATCATCCCTTTAACTACCTGGCACCTACGAAAGACAAAATCACCACTGGCAAGGTCTTGTTTTGCTCAAGAACATTTAAATGCATGGTGTCCAGTGACCCCAAAGCATGACACATTTTATAGCATTTTTCTAAGTAGCAATTTTCCATGAAAAAGAACAATGTCCCTTGGCTTGAGGGTATTTAGCAAGACTTACTTATTTTTCCCTCTTAAAGAACTTCTAAGGATTTTTGAAAACCCCAAATCACTCTTGAATCCTTTCATTGCCTACTAATTATCCACAAAAGGCCTTCTGACTAATGTAATAGGCTAGGACATTCTGAAGGGCTCTGGGCATTCATTTGGACAAACCTCTCCGGAGGACCCAGCAGAGCATAGCATGTGGAGCAAAAGGGAAGAACTTCCGCATCTCATCCTTGTGTGGGGACTGCTACCAAAGGGGTTTAGGAGTAGGATTACAGTTATTAATCCTACTTGATGTAAAAAGAGGCTTTTTAACAAAAGGAGTGAACTTTTCTTGGAGAACAAAAGCCAGACTCTGTGCTGGCAGGGAAGAACTCTCAGCTGTGTGTGTAGCTTGAGTTGAGTCATTGAACACATGCACTGTCACCACCATCACCCCTGACAAGAACCTGTGGTCTGTTTACACAGGAACCAAGCAAAGACCCAACATTCCAGGAATTTACAGTTTCTCAAGGTTATTTCAAAGCACACTGCTGACACTACTCAAATGAGCTTTAGTTGTGGGAACTTCCTGTTTGATTTCACTTTAATCAACAAGAACGTGATTTCATGACATCACCATCAGTTCACGAAGATGATTCCACCACATCATGCAAGACACACTGTTCTAAGCTCTGGGGAGACTAGATCCATCCACTTGCTGTGCATGGTGTTTACAACCATGTCCCACAATGGCTGAGTTCAAGAGCAACGGGGATCACTGACAGCTTTTACCCCTTTGCATGCTGTGTCTAACATGATTGCTTCCATTTGTTTGTTCATTTGTTTGTTTTTTAAATTAGGTACTCTTTTGCTAACCCAGAACAAAAATTAAAAAAAAAAAAAAGAATTGAGCAAAAAATGAGGTTAACTCAACCTACGTGGGCAGAAAAGCCAGTAAACTAGAACTCCCCAATGTGCCAGGGTGTTCCGTCCTGCTGGGAGAGTGGTCAGATTAGCCTAAACCCATCAAAAACTAACTGGCGTTAGCTAGCTCAACAAATGCTTCAGGTTGCATCACAGGGAAAACAGATCAAAAAACAATTTCATGATTTAAAAAAAGTTTGGTGGGAGATTAGAAAAAATAAAATTGTGAGTGAGTATTCCACAAGCTCGTAAGCCCTTATGAAGGGTACACAAGGGATTCCTTTTCAAGGTACGATTGGTTATTAGACCCATTTTATCCTCCCTTGGGGAAAAAAAACTGGCATTGATTAGTGAGTGTGACTGTCTGGACTATTTGGAGCTTTAGATTTCATTCCAACAAACTGGCAGCATCTCTCACCATGAATCTCCCCAAATTGATGGATGGTAGCAATTACGTGGAGTTATTTATGTAACGTGTTGTAATAGCAGCACACGTTGGCTGTCACCTTGACCCAGACACCCCCTTGCCCAATTATAAGGAAAATCCTTCACAGAGCTGCTTTCAAGAAAAGACCAAGGGATGAAAACAAAACAAAATTTCACCTCCCTCTACTTCTCACAGAAAGAAAAACTTTGAAAATCCTAGAGAAAAGAATATCCATTTGGTATAAATACTTAAAAGAGCATTGCACAATATTAGTTTGTCTTTGTGGTTTTTCAGTGCATCTGAACATTTATTCCTGCCTGTTCTTGTAGCAAACAAAGGTGATTAATTTAAAGACTACATGCTATTTTTCCACTTAATGGGAGTTTGATGAGTTTTTGCAAGAAACACAAAACATTGGTCCTGGCTGTATAGAGATGCAGAAGCTAAATGGAGTAGGGCGAGCACCCAGAAAACAAAATTTCTGGCATCTTCAAGATAAGAACAGGAATAATGACCGTAATGCGCACAGCTCTCACATATTGAGCACTTACCATGTCCTAGGTATTGCACCACAGGCATCTATACATGATCCGAGGTGACCCTGCTGGGAGACCATCTCCTCCACTGTCCTCTTCCTGCCATCTCCAAGTCCACACTTCTAGAATTCTTGGCATAGGGGGTTCCTGAAGGTTAGAACAAACCATCTCTCTACCTCCCAACAGATCTGGATTCCTTAAAAATTTTAAATCTGATTTCTGGTCTCAAAGTCCAGCTGATAGGAGTAGTTGAATTGTCATCAGGTGGAACCCATCAAGGCAGCTACCAAGGAACCAGATCAGACCCCCCAACCACGCTTGGGATAGCACTCAGCTACTGTCCTTTATTAGAAAGACAATGGACTTTCATGAGTGAACCATTTCTGTGGCCTTTCACTGGTGCAATGGGTTGTTCCTTTCCTTCTTCTAAGGACCAATAGCTTCTTTGGAAACAAATATATGTATCCTCATAGTGACAAGGCTTAAAACACTCTCTCTCTCTCTCCCATAACCCAGAAACTTAAAATATACTTTTTTTTTACTTTACAATGGTGTGAAAACAATAAGTAACAATATATAACACCTACTCAATAGAAGTCATACATTAAATTTTTTATCTTTTCCTGAGCTATCCGTAGCCAGTATGATATTCGTATGATGCTGGACAGTAGCCAGGAGTTGTAGGGTCTAGTGGACCACACCCTTATAAGAGGAAGCAGCCTATACATTCTTCAGGCCAACTGTTCTTTCAGCACTGAACATTTATGAGTCCTATCAAGCATTCAGCTTTCTTTCCAACACTGTGCTCCATAAATTACCCAGGAGTTCAACACTTTATTACAAAATATGCTTTGTGATAAATGATGTTTCCCAACCATAGATGAATGTTAAGTGTTCTCAGCACATTTAACATGAGCTAGGCTAAGCTCTGATGTCCAGTAGGTTAGGTGTGTTAAACTCAATTTCCACTTAGAACAATTTCAATTTACAGTTGGTTTGTTGGAACATAATCCCATTTTAAATTGAGAAACATCTATATATCTGATAAATACAACATATAATTATGTCATTTTATGGATAATAATAAAATATAAAAATGAGAGATAATTTAGCCATGATACAGTAGAGAACAGAACTCCTTTCTTTTTCCTACCTAGTTCATGGTTTGGGTTTGGGTTTGGGTTTTGGTTTTTTTTTAAGAGAATAAAACAACAGAGGACAAAACAAAGCAACAAAGCAGGAGCTGTGTTGCTTACATTGTTCTGTTCAGAACAGAACAATGTAAGCAACACAGCTCTTGACAAGACAACCAGATATCAACAGTAGTTACCATAAGGTCTCTGTCTTTGAAATAGATGAGCATATCTTCACACACAATAATATCAAACATAACAAAATAGTATAAAACCATTCAAGAGTATGAAAGTATCACAGAGCATTCTGATCCAAATAACAAAATGAACAATGGCTACTAAACTATCTCATTTTCCATAAAAAATTTGTTTATACTATCACACATATTAAAATCCAATAAAACAACATGGTAGAACCAATGGTAATAGAAGAACAAAAGCATGGTAGGACTTCAAAGCAAGATGATATTAAATCAGCAATGGCTGTCATAAGTCTTGTTTTCTTCAAAATAGCTGTTCATACCATCACACATAATAAGATCAAACAAAACAGAATAAAACCATTCCAACTAGTGAATGAAAACATTATAAGGCTTCAAAGCAATGTAATGGGGAATCATGATTACCATAAAATCTTATGTATTCTTACCATTTCTTACACTAGGGAGACTATACGGTATTTATACATGTGAGTTTGATTTATTTCACTTATGAGTATGGTCTCAAGTTACATCTATTTATTTATAAATATCTCAGTGTGATTATTCTTTATAGCTGAGTAGTACTCCATTGTATAAAAATACCACAACTTTTTAATCCATTCCTCGGCTGATAGACACTTAGGTTGTTTCTAAGATCTGGCTATTACAAATTGTGCTGCTATAAACATGGGTGCACATATATCACTGAGGTATAATGTTTTCATTTCTTCTGAGAATATGCCTAGAAGTGGAATAGCTGAGTCAAATGGGACCTCCAATCCCAGCTTTTTGAGGAATCTCCAGATTGACCTCCACAGTGGTTGCACCAGTCTACACTCCCACCAACAGTGCAGAAGAGTTCCTTTTTCCCCGCAGCCTCTCCAGCATTTGTTGTTGGAAATTTTCTTGATCTTGGCCATTCTTTCTGGAGTGAGATGGAACCTCAATATTGTTTTAATTTGCACTTCTCTAATGATTAATGATGATGAACATTTTTTCATGTATTTATTTGCCATTTGCATTTCTTTATCTGAAAACTGTGTATTCATCTCAGATGCCCATTTTTGGATTCAGTCTTTGAATTTCAAGGGTCTGATTTTTTTAAATTCTTTATAAGTTCTAGACAGAAGTCCTTTGTCTGAGGAACCATTCACTAAGATTTTTTTCCCAGTTTGTGCATTTTCTTTTCACTCTGCTGGAGATTTCTTTCGACATGCAGAAACTCTTTAATAAGACGTGATCCCAGTTATTGATTTTGGGAAGTATTTACCATGCAGTTTGATTCTTGTTCATGAATTCTCTACCTACCCCTATGTCTTTAAGATTTTTACCTACTTTGTCTTCCAATAGATTCAGTGTTTCTGTTTTAATATTTAGATCTTGGCTTTGGTTTTGGTTTTGGAGTTTTTTGTTTTGTTTTGTTTTGTTTTGTTTTGTTTTTGTATTAGGGACTAAACTCATGACCTTGCACTTGCCAGGCAGGATCTTGTGACATCGAGCTAAATCCCTGGCCCCCTTACCTAGTTCTTTTACCGTATTGAAAATGTGAAACCATTTTAATTAAGTGAACTTTCTTTTCTTTATATGGAACTATATCTTCATACTGAACTGTATCCTCAGCCCTTTTTAAATTGTTGTTCATTTTAATAAGTTTCCGGGCTAGTCTTGAACTTATTACCCTCCTGCCTCATCTTCTCAGAGTGCTAGAACCTTAAGCATGCACCACCACATGCAGTTGGGGTGAACTTCCTTCAGAATGCTTAACCTCCACTTACAGAGTTAATATCTCTTTGGTTTTCTATGTTTGTAAAGTTGCTCAGGTTGCTCAAGGTCCAGAGAAATCCCTGAGGAGCAACATGATTTGAGGCCCCCAACTTCAGCCAGAACCACTTCGGATGGAGAAGTGGTCCTGAGGGACCCTCCGGGCAGCTGTGCTCCGTTGTGGCACAGTGCTCCGTGTACACACACAGGCTCTTTCTTCAGGATTTCAGTTCATAGTCGGTATATTAGTCAGCTTTCCTGGCTATGCACAGTACACCACCCACAATTTAAAGAGTAGTTTAATTTGACTCCCATTTTAAGGGGATTCAGTCCAAGGCTGGCTGGCTCCAAGGCAGAAGCATCATGGTGGAAAGCCCTGGCTGAGCAAAATTGCTCACTTCTTGCCTACTGAGAAGCAGAGCAAGGAAACAGTGCCAGAGAGGAAGGGGTGAGGGACCAGATATAAGCCCCAGGGCCACATCTACATGTCCTACCCAGACACACCCAGAAGTGTGCCTCGACAACATCTTGGGTAGACCCCAAAACCAATCCATTGTACTCACTCAAGCTTAGCTAATCTTTCCTGGCAGACCCTGAAAAGTTATATAAAATCATGTACTTAGCAGGTCAGTCAGCAAATAACGATAGGCGATCATCTTTGGGGTTGTAGAATTGTCTTTTCTTCCTCTTCTCACTCCAGGTAAAAATGATTTTCTATATTCTCTGTCTCTCCTCTATGTACTGATACTCACATCTAGTGGGCTTGGGCTTGAGAACAACACCCTTTAAGGTATAGCATGTAGGAGGAGTTCACAGGGCACAAAGGAAGATGCAGGACAAAGAAAGAGGTCAGATGCAAGAGCGCTAGATGCTCCCATCCAGCCCCGACAGGATAGTCAAGGGCAGAAGGGCAACTCCTTGGCGATGAGCAGGCTCACAATAGTCATGAACTTAAAGGTCGGCAGAGGAGACAGATCTGAGGAGGGGCTGCAACTGGCACTAGACGGCAGCTTTTGCTCCCCACCTTGGAGAGGAAGGGAGAGGATGTGGAACAGAGAGGCAAATGACTCGCTTAAGAAGTTTAGAGCTGAATTAACTAACTGCACACCTCACTGACCCTGTTCATACAGACGAATAGAGAGAGAGAGAGTTTCTTTTAACTGGTAAAATCTGTCCTCTCCAGCCACCCCCCAGGGAGTGGGAGTGGAGATCCCAGCACAAGATGAAACCGTTTATTGATAAACACGTAATTTATTATTTATACTGGGACACTTCTGGGAGTGGAGTGCTATTGATAATTTTGCCAGGGTAACAGGCATCCATCAGGACCATCCCAAGTAAACTGATAGAACGTCACCCCACACACACAGCCAACAGGAAATGGCTGGCTTCCTTTTGTCTCTTAGTGGGTCAATATCCCATCCCTCCATGCCTCAGGTGCCCCTTCTGGGCAAAGCACCCCACTGAAAGCAGTGACTGGGGCAACGGTGACTCAGCCCTGAGTTGCTGCTTTGGAGAACAGTCTCCTGATGGTGAGGATGGGTGGATGCAGGCCTAGGCGCTCAGAAGAAGAAGGCAGTGGGCATGCAGCAAATGAGAGAGGAGAGCCCCGCTCACTTGGGCGAGAAGGATGCTGGGAAACATGCTGAGGGGGAGCAATGCTCAGAGACTGAGGGACTTGGGGATTTTGGAAATAAGAAACAATATCAGGAAGAATTTTATAAAAAAAAAACTTCAGAATGAGAAAAGAGGGTGAGCAGAAATGTTAAAGCGGGGTACATGGGTGTGAAAAAGATGATTCAAGGCACTTTTTGTGCTAAAGGTTTGTGCAGCAGGTCCTTCTGGTGGCCATTTATCTACTGTTTCCTTCTTCCTTTCCAAGAAAGCTTAACTTTGTTCAGAGTGACAACAGGTCCAGCTTAGCATACATGGATTTCCCTGACTCTCGCAGCTGGAATTGCTGGGTAGACTGGTAGTCTGGTCTATGAGATTTAAGTAGGTTCCTGTTAAGATACCCTGTTCTTGGGGGCTTGGGGTTTAGCTCAGCAGTGCAAGTGCCCACCTGGCAAGCGCGAGGTCATGAGTTCAATCCCCGGTACCAAAAAAAAAAAAAAAAAATACCCTGTTGTAAAGCCTTCTAAGAGAAAGCCCTTTACCCTTACCCTTCAGCTTTCTTTTTTCCAAAGAAGCAAATGCACTGTACGGAGGTGATGTAGGGCATCTCATCTGAGGAAAGTGACTGTCTGCAAATGGTAGTTAAAAGATGAAAGGACTCAAGGGTTGCTGGTGGCACTGACAAGCCACCATATCAGCTCAACTTCAAACCTGAATTTCTCAATGCATGGGACAAATAAATCCTTTGCTATTTGACCCATTGTCCTTGTGATTTTCTGCTACTTGCAATCTACACAGAATTAACTAAGTAGTTGTAAAAAGGGGAAGTTGCAACCTAAATAATGAGGCCACTAGTGCCTGGAACACAGCATATGTCATAATAGATCAATAAATTTTGAAAAACTAAAAGAAAGTTAATGGTGACGCTAAGACTGTGAGGACATTGGTGCTGAGAATTTTTTTCATAAATAGCTGGGAGTGAACAGGGTAGCCCTTATAGTCAGTAGCAAATCAAAATCCTCAAGAATATTTAAATTGTGACTATTATATTTTATATTCCAGTATTTGTTGAGCACCTCTGGCAGGCCAGTCTCCGGAATAGAATAAATGGCCCACCTCACCACGCTAGAAAAGAAAAAGGTTGACATCTGTTCCTATTCCAAAGTATCTTTCTTGGTTGGCTCCTGAAATTCCTAGAACACATGGCTAGAACAAAATAAATCAGAAGATGCTAAATTATTATATTTCTGCCTTGGAAAATTTAACCAGATTTACATACTCAGGAAGTCAATGTTTGTACACCCTACCAAAATTCAGCCAAGAGAAAACCTTTCCCACAAAGCTCAACACTGATGGACAGCAGAGATCAGGCACCCATCATCTGATCATCTAACTCAGCCCTCAGCGTGTATGGAAGAGTCTGGAGCAATCTGCTGGAAAGTGAGGTTATCCACATCCTTTCTTCCTGCTTTCCAAATACTCCATGGTCAAGGATCAGGAATAAGGATTCAGGAAAGAATTTCAAGGAGGAGAAGAAAATGCCGTGCTCACACTACCCAGTCCTCAATCTATTGCTAAACAGCATAATCTGACATTCTCCATGCACAGCATCAATCACTGAAGAGATGAAAGTGACCTTGAGCCCAAGAAATGAGTTTGCAATGTTGCCTCCAGGCTATCCTTGGAATTTCCAGGGTGAGTGTGGCATGGGGTTAAAGACCCACACTCAGAATTCACTTGCCTCCATCTGAATGCTGGCTTCATGATTTACTAGCTGGTTGGTCTTTAAGATAATAACAGCTTGCAAAGATTATAAAAGGAATTAACATGTGCATAAATCCTCAGTACGTCATAAGTACTTCATAAATGTGAGTGAATTAACATGGTACAGTTCTAGAGAAATTTGGGATGGATACTAAAGCTTTAAGTTTTGAACTTTCCTTCTTGTACCTCTCCAAAAGGCCCAGCCCCCTAAACTGATACCTTCCTTAAAGCAGTCACTTGCTAGGGTTAATTGTCCACTGGGAAGACTTCATGGGAGGCTTTCTAAGCATCTGATGTATTTTTGCCCTTGTCTGTTTCCTCTCCTGTAGTCTGGGGCCTCCTTTTCTGCTCCAACCTCTGATTCTGGTTTGTTGAAAGATGACTGTAGCTTTCTGCACTTTCCAACTGGAAATTACTATCATTTGATTTTCTTCTTATAGAATGATAGCAATGAATAAAGAAAGCATCTCAATAGTACTATACTTTCTTTTACTAAAAAAAGAAAACAAAATTCTACATTTATCTTTATTTAAAATGTCTTCCATAGTGTATCTGAAATCTGCCTCACCTATTCCTGCTCAGTTAAAGACAGCTTCCTTCTCCTTCTAAAACAAGTGTCCCTAAGGCCCAGCAACTCACTGCTGGTGTCAAAATAAGATAAATATGGAAATCACACCGACTAGAAGTATATTCTTTCAACACGGCTGCTATACAGCAAAGTTAGCAACAACAACAACAAAAAAAGTGGGTTGAAAATCAGAAGATCCGGATTTTCAGATCACCGTTTCCTTAATTTGTGATTTTCTATGTGACACTGTATAAGAAAATTTCTCTTTGTGGAACTTGTATTTTCAATTTCAAAACAGGGATTCAGATTAGCAAGTCAGTCCTTTGTTCATTTCTTCCCTCCTTTTCCCTCCCTTATTCCCTCCCTCCCTCCCTCCCTCCCTCCCTCCCTTCCTTCCTTTCGTCTCTAGAACTTCCCTACCTTCTTTCCTTCCTTCATTTTTCCTTCCCTTCTACTTTTTCCTTCCTCCTCTCTCTTTTCCCTTTTTCCTTTTTTGCAGGAGTAGAAGTCTCTCCTTCCACTGAATAATAGCTCACCCCGTTGGCCAGCTGATCGCCCCTGGAGATGCAGCGCTTCTTTGTGAAGTTTGCCCTGTTGTTGTCCTTGTTCCTGTGGGAGTACGGACAGCAGCCACCAGAACCCTACATCCCCATAGGACTTGGATGGGGGAGAAAAGACAAAATTCTACTGAATTATAAAAAGAGGAACCATACTGACAGTGCAGTGTACATGAACTTTGGAATAAGACCTCAGCTCTACTCATGTCTGAATTGTTATTAGGTTGTGATTGAAGAGTCACTTTATCTGAGTTACTACCTGGGCCTGCATATCTTCATCTACATAATGGGAATCATAATGTCTACTGAATCAGGCCACTTTGAGACTCAAATGGAAGAGAAGAATCTGTTAAAGGGTGAGTTAAGTTCCTAACTAATGGTAAGGCTCAATAAACATCATTTATTAATTACTGCAAGACCAAATTGCCCACCCAGAAAAGCCCTGGTTTATGTCTAGGGTCCTGGCATAATTATTCATTGCATATCTTTTCATTCTCATGAGATCTTGGTTTGAACAATAAATTATATGACTTCTTCATTGTTTATCTTCTTAACTCCTCTCTCCAACTTTAATTCTAGAGCTTTCAAAACATCCAGTAAACTGTTAGTTAAATCTCAAGAGTCCCACAAGTGATCACAGATGACTGTTTAACATCAAGTCACTGAAATGTGGTTAATGCCACTGCAGAAGGCAGGCATCTTGCAGACAGAGAGAAAATATCTTAATGCTCTCATCCTTCACCAAAAAAGTGGTCTTCTCACTCCGAGCCAGGCAGTGTGTCCCAGGGTCCTGAAGAAACCCAGCTTTCCAGGATGCCAGCATCTGCTCAACTCATGAGGATGTGTCCATGGGGTATACCATCCCTCCCTTCACGGCACCTACGACCCTGGTGTGTGCCGTCCTTTGGAACCAGGGCACGCACAGTTCACTCACACTGTTGGGAAGGGAAACACCTGCACCCTGAACTCAGCTGTATTCAGACCGAGTGAAAATATGTGTGTCCATGTGGGTATTGTATGTGTTTATGTGTGTTTGTGATTGTAATCAAGAACATCCATTCGTGAGGTGCCTAGCAAGCCATTGAGGTGTTTGTGGAAGTGTGTCTCTATTAGTAGCTGAGCACTTCAGAACCCTGTTCCCATTTCCACGTCAGCCTGCAGAGCAAGCAAGCAAACACAACATCACTTACCCCTTGGCAAGCTCAGCAAACAGCATTTCAGAGTGTTAACAGCCCTTAATAAGGACTCTCACTGGTGTTAGTTAAACAAACAGCATTAAGTTGAAAAAGCAATCAGCAGCCACATCTTAGTATTGACTGATTGTTATCAGGGTCAGTCTTCCTCTCCTGCTGGGTGAGAGCTGCTTCACCACCAGGAAATGGAAGCTTTAGTATTTAGTCCCTCACTGAAACACACAAGTGTCCATAGACAGACACTTGCACCCCTTCTAAATGTTAGAGGTCATCTCAGAAGTGGAATTTGAAATTTTAAATATTGGGATTTCTGAAATACATTCACAACTTACAGCATCCATGGGGCAGGAGGCTTAGAAAACTCAGAGCCATTAATACTAGCTCCTCCTATCCTTAAGAAGAAAGAAGAGGCTTGTGCTGTTGGAGGGAATGGGCAGCGTAAAGGTTTTTGTGCAAAGACTTTGCCGTTTTAGGGTGCATCTACTTGCAAAGCGTGGCTGCCATTCACTCCATTTTAAATGTCCCAGTGACTAATTCACAACCGCCACTTGCGCCACTGTTGTAGCTGATGAAACCCCACCTGTCCTCTTAGGGCCACCTTAACTACCATGAACCTCCTCAAGGAAGTTTTTTCTCACTCCTCTTCCAACCTCAGTAAGACTTTTTTCTCTCTCTCTTCTGAATGCCCGTAATTCAAGCATTAGCTGCATATGAGTCACCTGAGATGCCTATTTAAAAACTCAGGTGCTCCTACTTGCAAATGGTCAGTGATATAATTGCACATTTCAACCATTTCAGGAGCATTAAAATAAAACACCAGCAACTCTCACGGGGAATCCATGAGTAGAATTGAGAACCACTGTTCTTCCCTAAAAAGAGTCTAGTTCTGTTTGTCTGGAGTAAGTTCTGGGCATTTTCATTCTGAGTCAACATCCTAAGGCAGGGATTCCTAGTTCATAGTTCAGAAATCATGCTATAGTGTTTAGGTGTTAACTAACACAGTAACACTGCTTTTAAGGTGTCCAATCCTGGAAACAATTCCTATAATTTTCTAAGCATTACAAGCATTACATTAAGAATGCAGGTAGCCAGGTGTGATGGTGTGTACCTGTAATCCCAGCATTTGGGAAGATGAAGCAGACGGATTCATTGCCATGAGTTTGAGGTTAGCCTGGGCTCTGTAGTGGGTTCAATACCAGTTTGAACTGCATAGAGAAACCCTACTTCAAAAAATAAAAAAATTTGTGACAATTACTTTTCATATACAATTTCACTGGGTGCACACCTGTAATCCCAACCCTTGGGAGCCTGAGGCAGGAGGATTGTCATGAGTTGGCTACACAGTGAGCTCAAGGCCAGCCTGAGCTACATAGCAAGACCCTGTCTCAAAAAAAAAAAAAGCAGGTAAAAGCTAAGGCTTTTACTTCATAAAACAGAGAATTCTGGACACGCAGTCATGGGAGAAGAAAGTAGGATCTAGAATGGAAGAAACTGGGACCAGGAAGGTGGGGGAAAGAAAAGCAGAAGATCTGTGACTGATACCTGGTTATGTCTCAGAACTAACCTTGAAAATAAAAGTCTTGCTGGAGGATGTTGTAAGTTGTTGGCTCCAAGATGTGCAAAGTGACCCCCTCCTGCATCTCTCTTAGCAATCTAGAGCGAAGAGCTGCTGGAAGCCTCATCCACACTGGCAAACAGGGAAAGGACCATTGGAGTTGAAGAGGCAGAGAAAAGTGTCCGGCGCACACGTGTGGACCTCATCTCCTCACACAGACATTACACAAAACAGGTGTGCAACCAGAATTTGTGAAACAAATGAAATAACTACTGAGAAAAGCTCAGAGGGAAACCCTGCTTCTTAGTACCACAAAGGGCTGACAAGGATAGAAAGAAATGAAAGAAACAAAGAGCCTTTTCCTTATCAGCTTGCAGAGATAAATCCTGACCTCTGCTTGTAGCCAGCAGAGTACACAAATAGTGTGTCTGACGGGAAAGAGCCCGGCAAGAGAAAAGTGAACAGAATCCAAAACTACTATCCATGTGACATGAATCGGGCTTCATGTGTTTGGCAATTGTTATTGTTTGGGGGAACAATTAAATGAAACACTCAAATTACAGGGAGAAAACTTCCCACATGCCATTCTATTTGACATGCATGGCACTGATCTAATGGCAAGCAGAGCAGGGGACATCCATGTGACACCCAGCCGGTGCAGTGAAACTTTGCCCGGAGTCCTATCTGCCCTGAGTCACAGTTACAGATGTATCCTGGGGGACCTGCTTGCAGTTCAAAAGCCCTTGCCTTCTTCTGTGAGTGATTTTACTTTGCCTAGAAGATGTACATGTTCCTAAACCAACAAAGTTCTATTTAAGGACTTCGAAAACAACTTCATTCAGACCAGCACTATCTCATAGGGAGAACTAAAGAAGAATCAGGAGCAAGTATTTCTTTAGAGCCCTCAAGGTGAATTCCCTTGGACTTTTTGTCTGCCAAGCATCCTGCCTGCTTCTGGGGGAACTGTTTGTCTCCATTCTCCACTGTGCCAATCCCCACATCTGCCAGAACCCACTTCCTGAACATATGGTAGTCATGTGACTTCAGATTAACCAATCATAGTGCTTTATGCCTGTAACATCAGGGATTGGTTCCGGTGCAGTTGTGTGGTCTAAACAAGAACAATTAATGTCTTCCCAGGATTAATAAGCAAATGAGCCTTAGGAGTTAATCAGCTTGAAAGCATGTGATGCTGGGGTGGTTAGTGGCTTGAATCTATCTATGGGAAAGAGCTGCTGCTCAGAAAGACATTGAAGTAAGAGGTAAAGAGAAGCTGAGCCCAAATGTCATCACTGAGATCCCTGAATCCAGCTGAACCTGAAAGTAGGTTATCCCCAGACTTGCCAAGTACATGATATTTCACTTAATTTGTTTATACTTTATCTTAAAATTAAGTTGACTCTTCTAACAGCTGAAAATGTAATGAATATAAGTTAACAGAAAATGTTCATATTCAAGTAATTGTCATAAAACAGAGTAATCACTGCAATTATTTATTGTACCCTCATTTGGAGTAAAGACCTGTACCAAAGCATTAAGCACATCTATCATTTGAACATCTTAACAAATGAAGTCATTGAGACATAAAAGAGATTTCTGGACTTTGACCAAAAATCTGATTAAGTTGATCAATGGGGAAGTGTACTAACCTAAAGCTCAGCTTTCAGGTTACCATGCATACTTTTGAATTTTCTGAAAAAGAGTGCATAGGACAGTAGCAGCTCCTTTGTGCTATTTAAGTGACAAGATGCCAGTGCTTCCCTGTGAAGCTGATACCCTCAGAATAGCAACTTTTGTCCTACACAAGCTCCAAGTTCCCAAGGAAGGCAGAGTCTGACTTGAAAATCCAGCCACAGCAGTATCTCCCTTCTGATCAGTTGGATTACAGCACCTTATGCCAGGCAGTCAGAAGAGGCTCACTCTGCAGCTGGTACTTGCTGGCCAGAAAGCTGGAAGAAGAAACAATAAAAGGCAGTGAGCTCCGTCCAGGTCCACCATGAGCTCATCAAACCTCTGCTGGCATGTGGATGGGATGGAGCAGAATGGATCTGCCATATTGAAACAGAAGCTGAACATTTTTAAGATCATCCCCAACCCATGTTAGACTGACTTTGCTCAACTTTCTACTCCTTATTTAAATTCCATTTTTTCCTTAGGCTGCTTTGTGTTTTTATAGCAGATTGACACAGATTGAGTAATTTATAAGGAAATTTGTTTTTAGCTGAAGAGTTTAGAAAGTCCAAGGCTGAGAGGCCCATGGCTGGAAGGAGCCTCTTCCTTTGTCATCCCATGGCAGAAGGCTGAAGGGTAAGGGTCACACATGAGAGAGCAAGAGGTTGAACCGCCAGCCTCAAACCCTTCCGTCCTGGGTGTTCATCCATACACAAGGGTGGAAGCTTCACGACCTAAACATCTCCCATGACAACCTCCCTCCCAACACTGTTCCTCCTGAGATTCAGTTTCCAGTGCATGCACTTGGGAGGACGCATTCAGACCCCAGCACCACTGCAACTTTGAGAAATGCATGGATGGAGCCCTGCACCATCATTTATTGTCCATGTGACCAGGGCAAGGTACCTAGTGTATCTGAGCCTCAGTCACCTCTTCTGAAAATGAGAACGATACTGTTGCAGGCAGCTGAGTTAGTCAGAAATATTACAGGCAGTGAGTTAGGGCTGGGTCCTCCATGGAGCCAGTGCAGGAGGAACCTGTCAACTGTGAGGGAGACAGACATCTCCTGCTGTGGGCCAGGCCTCAAGACAAAGGATCAAACAAATGAATCCACATCCTAAGGACTGATATTCTAATTAGTTCCCTCTTACCCTGGAGCCACTGTCCCATCCCTCTAGGGTAAAGGTCACAGCTCCAAGAATGCCCACTTCCTATGTGACTGGCTTCCCCATTTGTCCCTAATGTAATCAATCTTACCTGAACTATTAATCTTATTGGCTAACTATAGTTCTGTCCCACCTTATGCCCATCTGCCTTGTGAGTTCCCAGTCTTCCCCCACCTTGAACCCATGGTCTTACTCTATAAAAGTCCTTGGAAAAGACAGAGCCTTGGGCAAACCCCTGGGGACCCCTTCTGTCTCTCTTCAGACAGAAGCTTTCTTTCTCTCAATAAATATATTCTACTCTTAACCTCCGTTGTTCCTAAAATTCATTCTTTGATATTAGAGAACACGAACTTGCGGGCATAGTAGGTTGGGAGTTTCACTCACCTATTTCAATACCACCTACCTGAAGGTTTCATGAGAGTTAAACATGCACCAAATTCTTCCTGCCTAGCCCATGGCTGATGTCCATAGATATAAATATTGGCAGGGCTTCCCAAGAACGCTCACGGGAACAAACCTAATGCATACTAGGTAGGCCCTGGCTATTCTGCCTAATCTTGACTTGCTTCCTGTTCAAGAACCAACTTTTTCCAAATGCAGTTGTTCTCGTTTTCAATATTTCATATTTCAATATTTCTCATTTTCAATATTTCATGGATAGATGAGCAGAGCTATCCCAAGGTCTCAGAGTCACTGAGCTGACTCAATAAACAATCACATGCATTACTGTGGTGCCAAGGTTAGCTGTAGGTTACTACTGTGTGCTGCAATGGTACAAGAAGGAATACCTTGGAAAGCAAGTATAGAAGCCTCAGGTTTTATGAGGTGCAGAAAAGGTACTGCCTGCCTGCCGCCGAAATCCAGTGTCACAAATTGGGTATAGTGAGCGAGAAGATGAGGGGTCATAGCATTCTCCAAGGTCAAAGCTTCATTGGCCATACCTTCCATTCTGTCAAAGCCCAGGGCGTACCCCATGCATTCCCTTCTGAGTCAGAAAAGTCACCAGACTCCAGAAACCCACAAGGTCATTCAGAGCAAGCAAAACTTACAGATGCAGCCCACACTTCCCTGAGAGGACAGAGATAGTGATGCTAAGAATAGGGTACCCCTAAATATTTCCAGGGGAGTGGTTTTTCAAATATGCCATTGATTACTGTGAGTCTGGTGAAAATGCAGGTTCTGGTCCAGAAAGCCTGGAGGAGGACCCAATAATCAGCATTTCTAGCAAGTTCCCAATGATGCTGATAGTTTTGGCTCAGGCTTGGGGACATAGGAACCTCACAGTAAATGTCTGCTAAAGGGTTAGTAGTAGACAAGCTGACGAATGAACATGCCAATGAGTGAAACAGGGGAAAAGTAGGTGAAGATAGAAATTCTACTAACTGGACTGGGGTTAGATATGCCTCCCATATTTGACATTTATCCCCTAGTCTATTTCTTTTAATTATTTTAGTTTTCTCTGAGACAAAAAAATAACAGGGCATCTCTTCTCTCCTCTCTGAGCCTTCACATCCAAGACTGCAAAATGGAAACAATGTATCCACCTTAAAGTTACTGCCAGGACTAGATGGCTCTGAAAATGAACTGAAGAAAAGATTGCAACTGACACTCACATGAATTAACTTGAGGAGGTAACAGATTCCACTCCAAGTTAAAGAAACAGGGGGAAAATATTCCTTGTGTACATGTAGGCTAGCACTGCCCTATCTGCCCGAATAAATTGTCTCATAAAACTTTTAAAGCATTTTGAGATCCACAGTATTATGCCTATTTCATGAGTGAGGAAACTGAGTCTTAGAAAGAATAGATAACTTTCACCCAGCAGCAGAGAGCTGAGTAAGTGGGGAGGACCAGTTGTGTTTGATTCTTTCCCACATCCTGCCTCTCCCTCAGGCCCTGGATGTGGGCATCTCGCCCCTCTGAACACCGTCCTCCACTGTCACAGGCTGTGGGTATTAACTGTCAAGGTTCCAATTCTGACCCAATGTCCTGGCTCATTCTTTGACTGTGAAGCAGACAACCTGTTTATATGACACAGACCTGGGGTAGCAAAGCGCTCAATGCTGTTTGTTTTTTTGCTTTCTCCTTTCACACCTTTGCTGAGTCAGTCACAGTCAAATCCAAGGACAATTTGTACCAAACTCACTGCAGCTTACTGAGAAGGTGTCTGGAATTCTGAAGGTCACTGGGTGAAAGTGTCAAAGGCAGACTGATGACCTCTCACCTCCTTGTGGGAGGGAGGTTTATTGAGTGAAAGGCTTAAGAACATCCTCTTCAGGGCCCAAACAGATCTGAATCACCAGTCCCATTTTCCAACCACAGTTTTCCTATTCATAACCAGGTTCCAAGTGGAACAGGCTCTCCTGGACTGAGATCTAAGACACCGGAAAGAAATAAATGTGAACCTGTGTGTTGTTTTCACCACTATAAAACTAACTTCCTGGTCCATACATACCCCAATCCCACCTCAATATTACCCCTCCTGTGGCAGAAACAACTAGCCATCTCCACAGACACTCTTGTTTCCCTTCTATCTTGCAGAACTGTCACTGGGGAGTGGCTGCTATGTCACTGACCACCTTTCCTGACACCCCTTACTTCTTTTTATTTTTCATTTTTTAAAATTTTATTTAAAGAGGAAAAAAAGCAAAACAGAAAAAAATGGAAGAAACAATACAGAATTTCAAAGAAAAAGGAAAAAAAGTAAGAAATCACTAATTGATAAATTACATATTGTCTTCTAGATATAGTTGTTCAAGTTACAAAATTAAAGCATACAAAGTGGACATGCAAACAGTGAGGTTGGAAACAGTTCTGTTCAACAATCCAACAAAAAATTATTAATATGGTTATATATCAGTCCTACACACTTAAACATACATGCAGTTATATCCTTTAGAGCACTTTCTTTTCCTCCTTTTGCTTTTCAAGCCCATTATCTGTTTAGTTATATCATGTTTCAGCTTGCTCAGTACCTTACAGATCTTTTTTGTTATTTACTTTTTATTTTTTATTTTAATTTTTTATTACTTTGAAGGTACCAAAATACAACAGAACAAGACAGAACAAAGCCAACTGAGACAGTGCAGTGAAATTGGTACAGAACCCTCAACAGGTTACTGGCATAACAGTACTAGGCACCATGATATATCCTGTTATCTTCACAACAGTTGTTCTTTCAATCAGGTATAGCCAAATCAAAGGAAATACAGGACATTCTAGCACTTATCAAAACAGAATGTTGAATAGAGCACTATCATTAAACAGAACAAAGCAAAACAGTGATAACAATATTTGCCTTCAAAGAGATGGTAGAAGGAAATCCCCCTATTTACTACATTGCATATGGTCAGTCTCTCAAGAGATGTCTAGATCTCTGGCTCAATTGCTAACGAGGGGTGGTGGTGGTGGTGGTGGTGGTGGTGGTGGTGGTGGTGGGTTGATTCTTAGCCTGCTCGCCAGTAGGCTCATGGGAGCCACTGAGTGATTCTTCTCCTGCCTGATGCCAGAGGTGCTTACTGAGAGGGTGGGCAAATTACCTTTCTGTGCTGTCCATGGTCAGAGTTCTGGGGCTGCTCAGGCCAGGGGTCCCCCCTGGGAGGGTGGACAAACTGCCTTTGTGTGCTGCACCCTAAGTCCTTTCATGGTCAAAGTTCTGGAGTTGCTGGTTCTCCTCCCAGCTCAGGCCTGGACTGCTTACTGAGAGGGTGGGCAAATTGCCTTTCTGTACTATGCCTTAAGTCCCTCCATGGTTGGAGCTCTGGGGCTGCTAGTTCTCTGCCCAGCTCAGGCCAGGGCCCCCTCCACCCATTACTTCTTGTGAGGGTCATGTGACTGCTTCCCACCAGTGAGCAAAAGTCATTTTTCACTCCCGGACCAAGGCATGCCTTCTCTACCCTCTCTTTTTCTCATCTTAGACAAGGAGAGAGTTTGAACCCTCACTCCCCAAGTAGAAGTCTCCCTGGTGACTGGGATCACCCACATAAACAGTTTTGCAAGTGAGTAGTAAAGTTATATTATTTTAGAGCCACTGAAGTGTTCAGACTCTTTTGCTGGAGCAGCTAACACTGCTCTCGTTACATATCCCAGGGTTGAGACATCAGACCAAAGGCTGCAACACACGGTTCTCAGAACTCCTTCACTCAGTGTCATAGAACCCTCATCTGATTCTGACAAGTCCTCACAGTCCCCATTTGACACCATGCAAAGTTTGGCTCAGGTATGTTAGATTATTCATTCCAGACCATACTCAGGAAATAGTAGACATAGGATTCAAAGACATTTCTGCTTTAGAACAAGGGCAAGAAGCTGTCCCTCCCACAGGATTGCAAGACAGTGCAATCCTGAAAGGTCATTAGAAAGAGCATCTTCCCATAGTCATTCTGAAGCAAGAGACCCTGATCTGAAGCCATTTACCCATGGACTCCACACAACTCCCATTCTGCTGTCCTTTGGGCTCTATCCTGGGTTCTGGAAAGATGAGGTTGGAAAGAAAGAATAAAATCTCATTCCTCCTCCTTCCTAATATTGCCAGCCATGGGAAAAGGGGGCCTCAGAAGGTTAGAAATAGTCTTCCTAAACGCATCTCTTTAGGTCTGGTACACACTCAAGAAATAGCAACAAGTTCCTTTGAAGTCGCCAATGTAGTTTTTAAGTGTGTCTTAAACTTGTTATGGGCAGGTCATGGGGAAATAGAGTTACAGTAAATTTTCCAACTGGAGTGACTCAAAACTATACAAATTACAATTTGAAATGGTAAGCCAAATTGAAAGGTGCAGATTAGGCAGTTCTTAGATCCAGCTCAGCAAGGACAAGCTCAGAGGTACTCACAACACTGACAACAGCATTATGGGTAAGTGCAGTGCCAAGAAACCAGAGGTCTCTGTGGTTCCCATGTCTTGGCTATGTCAAAGCACAATCGTGACCTGGCGATTCTATCTTTTGGAGCTGCAGTTTGCTCATTTTTGAAAAGAGGGTGGAGAGGGCAGGGAGGTACAACTCTATTTTCCTCACAGTGCCGTGATTCCTCCCTTACTTTTTCATCTTTATGGTCACCATCTTCAGACCTCTCATCTTATACCTGAACTACTGCAGCAGGTCCATGGAGAGGGGAGAGAATGGCTCCAGAACCTTCTCCACCTGCTGCCTTTGTGTTATACCCAGTGAGATTCCACTCTTGCTAAGCCCATCAAGACTGTCCTCAGTTCCCCACCCCTTACACTGCCATTCAAAGTATCCCATGGCACACCCTGACCTTCATTTCTACTGTGTACTGTATTACTCCAATCCCTCACTCTACGCTTGGTCTCTGTGGTGAGTCTCCCTTTGCCCTGTGTGAATTCTTACCATATGGTACCCTTAACTCCTCTAACATGTTCTGCTTTACCATGATCATTAAAAGTTAAAAATTATCATCTGTCAAGGCTGATGTCATCAATACAACTTCTTCTCAAAATCTATTCCTGACGTCCACAGCTAGGGTTTCCATCTCCCTCTTCTGAGATTAAGCTTTGGCTCTTGTTGGAGTCTGATCCCTTTGAAATGTGTTGATTCACTCACCCATTTCTTATCTCCTCCCCAGCTCCTTAAAAAACAAATTCTACTCCTTGTATACACTCATGTATATATTCACCAGCATCTACCACCGGACCTGGCACAGAGTTGGTACTTGGTAAGTTTACTGAGTTAATTCAAAATCATGATTCAAGGATTCAGAAATGAGTGTGGATTACAAGGAGTGTTATATAGTAAGCCACACTCTGGTAACAATTAAACCCTTAATACAATAGCAGATTACTTCCACGTATTTTCATATCCCCTCTTGAGTCAGCAGTGTTCCTGAACAGAGGTCCTCTAGTGTGTGACACGAGGATCCAGTCTCCATCCATCCATCAAGAGACCCTGCCTTCTTGAGTGTTTTGCTAGCTAGCTAAGTGGATAAGGCTGAGAGCTCATGTAATATTTCATTGGATATTTTATGACCAGGCTAACACAGGTGTCCATTTCCTGCTTGAACTGTTGTCTACGAAATACTGGCATCATCTGGGACAAAATCCTGCATCAGAATTCAGGACCATGGACCCCACCCTAGACCTACTGGATCAGAATCTGCATTTGAACAAGATCTCTGAGTACTGGGAACACATACTGCTATGTGACAATCCCTGGTAGACATCATTTCCATTTCCATTCCCATTCCATGGGCAAGAACTCATTCACAAGCCTCATCCTGACTACAAAGAAGGCGGGGACATCGATGATGCCATGGTATCTAAAAAGAGAAAATGAGTTTTGCTAACCATAGACTCTACCATGAAGCAGCATTTAGGATGGACTGTGTCCTGTTCCTCTTCCGGGTCAAACAAGTCACAGAACTCTGTACCTCATCTACCTGCTGAGGGTCCATGCTGGCCAGTAGGGGATTGGCTGTCTCAGGATGATAGAATCCAGCCAAAGGCAGGGACTTTGCAGTGGAGAGATGGAATCCAGATGAAAAGCACATTACAAAATCATGTAGCCAATGAAGTTGAACGACAGTGTACAGTAAGCCCCAACTCATGAACATTTGGGTTGTGAATGTTGACAGATATGAACAGACTTCACACTGGGGACATTCACAGTTGCCAATAAATCATGGAAGCAGCTCATATGTCTGCCGGACATTGTCACAGTTGTGCTGTTGTGTGCTCATGGTACGGTGTGACAGTAAACAGTTACACAGGGCTCAGTCAGAGCTCAGGATGTCTGGAAGCAAGAGGAAAAGCAGTGGGGATGTGGAGGGGACCGTTAGCAAACACAAAGCAATAAACATAGGAACAAGAGTGAAAATAATTGAGAAATTGGACCAAAGTGAAAAGATGGTAGGCGTCACTTATTCTTATGAATGCTTCAACCAGTGGCAGAATTCTAAAGAACGAGGGCAACACCATGGAACAAGTGAAGTCTTCTGTGCCAATGAAGTCAAAAATAATCTAAAATGTGTGATAAGTGATAGAGGAGATGGAGAAACATCTCAGTGTGTACATGCCGGATCAGCGTCAGCGTATATCTGTGTCAAAGGTGTATTAAGACTCCCTTTGTCACACTTGTAAAGAAACTCAACTTACAAACCTTCTCTTGAATCAGAGCCATTCCTGGGCTGGGGACTGACTCCACTCCCAGGAAAAGAGCTTGCTCCTACTCTCACCCAGGGTCATTTAGCCACTGCAGCGGCCCTGGCCAATGGTGGTAGCAAGTCAGACAACACAGAAGTAAGTTTCTATAGTTTTGACCTCTGTTGATCTGTTTTCATTACTTCCATTGGTCATTATTTCTGTTTCCCATTAGTAAAATTTTATTTTCTTTACTTGTGACTATATACATTTTCCAGAAGACAAGGATTTGAGGTTCACATACTTTTCCATCTTTTCTTTTTCTTTTAACTTTTTAAAGAGAATAAAAGAAAACAATAAAAATGATACAGAATTTCAAAACAAGATGATAGGAAATTAACAATGATTATTATATTGTTACCTTTTCTTTATGATTGGATAATTAACTAACTAATCTAACTGGGGTCAAGAGTTAGCTGACAAAGGGAATTTTTTTAAATCCCTTTTCATATAAATGTGTAGGCCACCTAACAAGGAAACTTAGAGGCCTTTGTAATATGTGTATTTAGTGTTTTATTTGGGAAACACTGTTAAGCCAGCTCTGGCCTAAAGTTTTAAAGCATTTCATTAAAACAAAAAAGAAAACATAAGATATTTCATAATATAAATTAATTTCATTTTGCAACTGAAAAGATCAACATTAAAGAAATTAGAATTTTCCCATAAGCACTGACCATCTAAATTTTATAGTAGAACTTTGCTTCTCTAAATATATTGTACTCTTGTTTTCAAACCACAGGTAAATAAATGATTTATAAGCTCAATAGGAAAAGAGAATACATCCATAGAAAGTATGCATCATGAGAAGCATATCTAGTGCTGAGTATAAACTGGCATTTCGCATTCATATGATTTGGTATTAAGAGTCAATACGGGTACATCATTCTGAGTTGGAGGTTATTTTCTTTCAGGGCTTGGAATATTTCACTCCAAGCTCTTCTTGATTTGATGGTTTGCATTGAGAAGTCCACTGTGATTTTGATGAGTTTTCCATTATAGGTGATCTGTTCCTTTTCTCTGACTGCTTTTAATATTCTGTTCTTGTGATGGAAATTTCTGGGATCCTAATTATTATATGTCTGGGTGTAGATCTGTTTGGGTTGTAGCTGGCTGGAGTTCTATATGCCTCATTTATCTGAACTTCACTTCCATTACCTATGTTTGGAAAGTTTTCCTTAATTATTTCTGTGAATAGACTTTTTATTTCATTTGTATTTGCTGTTTCTACCCTCTTTCCATTTCAAAATTTTTTCTTTAAATTAAAAAATTTTTAAAAAAGCAAGAGGAGGAAAAGAAAGTGCTCTAAAAGAGATAACTGTATGTATACTTAAGTGTGTAGGATTGATAACCATGTTACTAAGTTTTTGTTGGATTGGTGAACAGAACTGTTTACAGTCTCACTGTTTGAATGTCCACTTTGTATGCTTTAATTTTGTAACTTGAACAACTATATCCAAGAAGACAATATGTAATGTATCAAATAGTGATTTCTTACTGTTTAATTTTTTTTTAAATTCTGTATTGTTTCTACCCTTTTTTCTGTTTTGCTTCCCCCCTCTTTAAATAAAATTAAAAGAAAAAAAGAGTCAATACGATATTACATAATTTGTACTGAGCTATAGGGAGAATGAGTAATATGCACATGTATACCATCAGTCATGCTATAATTTCTGCACTGTCAAAGGGCCATGTGTCTTTTCTCTTCCTTTTGCTGCTGTTTGAGGCTAGGCTACCATTTACGAATTGTCCCTGTGATGACTTCAGCAACTGGGTCAATGACTTCTAAATCTTTCTTTCCAGAATTCACCTTGTCTGTTTGGTTTTGCTGTGCTGGGGATCCAACCCAAGCTCTTATACATCTTAGGCAAATGCTCTGCCACTGGGCTACCTCAAGCTTCTTACTTCTGTATTTGATTTAGTTAGTGTTGGACACCTCTGTTTCCAGAGGATCTCAATGTGCCTATCCTAAAAGTCACCTGCTCTCTACCCTCCCAAAACTCTTCTTCCCCTCTTTTATTTCCTTAGAAACTACGCAAATATTTGCTGACTTGCACAAATAAGGTTTCATTCTTCATTCTCATTTTCATTTCCATGGAACTAGTGCAACAGTTTATATACCTTTACATGTACTCTGCACCACCCCCTGAAATTTGAAGTGAACTTTTAAAAAATCTACAATACAATGACATTTCCAAAAAAAATTACTGGAAATGGCAACACAAAATTCTACAAGTTGTAAGAAGCTAGAGGAGACTGATTCCCAAACTTTACAGGAGGAAGTAGAGACGTAAAGGAAGTTGTGCATTTTCCAAAGGTCAAAGCAAAGCAGGAAACACTAATCAGAAATGTGTGATTCACGGTGTCTGCGGATTAGCGAAAATGCCAGCTGTTCAAGATGAGCATGATTTCATTATGTAACAAAGGCAATACCAGCAAATGTAGAAGGTATAGACATTCATGCAAGATCACCTGGACCAATGAAACCCTCTTGGTTGCAGACCTTGTCTGTCTAACATTTAAATAATTGGCCAAGGACTTAGATAAACACCTTGGTAAATGCTTTAATTAACTTTTCCTTGAGGACTGCCAAAAAGGGCCAGAATTACCAGGGCTCCACAGTCTTCGCTGCTTCTCTGAGGATGTGAGTTCACTGAGCCTCCTAAAATCAAGTGTTCACCTGCTGGATCGAGTTCATCTCCTGCCCTATAACCATCACAGCACCTCTCACTGTACTTCCTCGTACCTTGCTTGTGTGGTGACCCCAACAATGCACATTCTTGTCCCAATTTTCTCCACCCCCCTATTCTTGCTCATCTCATACAAACTGACTTAGTCTGTTTTGTGCTGTTACAAAAGAATACTTGAGACTGGGAAATCTATAAAGAATAGAAATTTACTGGCTCTAGAGGGTAGGACTTATAAGAGAATGATGCCATCAGCTGGCCAGGGTCTTCTCACTGTGTCACCCCTTAGTAGATCAAGAGAGGGCAAGAGGGAGAGGGAGCTGAACTGGCCTTTATAACAGCACTTGGACAACTGTAAGTACAGCAATAAGATAATGACATTTATCTATCCATGAGGGTAGATCACAGAAAAACTCTCTGAGTTAACAAAACTGCCATTTTTTGAATGGCAATCCTTTAACAGGAAAAAAAACCTAGACCAGCAGTTTGATAGCCTGAGTTGTGAGCCATGCTTCTGACCAGTTTCCACCAATGAGACTTCTCGGATTGCTTTCTCTCTCCAGCAATGCTCTACACATCTATGAAAGAGGTGCCTGGTCTCAGTATCCCTTAAAGGTAGGGTTTTCATGGATCAGACCTTTGCCAAGTAATAAAATGGACAAGGTCACCATGTTCACCAACAAAAAAGATGAAAGAAAAATATTCAGAGTAAAGATGAGTGTTGTTTCACAACAGATACACACATGTGTCCGTGTTGTATTCGGGTATGTGTACACATGAACGTTTTGAGTCACAATGCAAGATCAGTATCTCACTGTGGATTGCCATCAAGAGTTTGAATTTGGTTGGGGGGGATGTTGTTTTGTTTTGTTTCGTTTTTGGTATCGGGGACTGAACTCATGACCTTGCAGTTTCCAGGCAGGCACTTGTGCCACTGAGCTAAATCCCCAGCCCAAGAGTTTGAAAGTTAATACCTCAAGGCACTTCTCAGTTTAAGGATTTAACACTATTAGATCCAAAAATGTAAATACAAACCCAGTTTGCTGACAACTTTGCAGTCTAAAAGAAAGAGAATTTTAGAATTTTAGAATTGCATAGACCTAGGTTTGAATCTGAACTCTTACTTATGACTATATCCCCTTGGGGAAGTCCTTCCACTTCTTTGGGCCACAGTTTCATTATCTGTAAAATGCAAATAATAATGCCCATGTTATAGGATAATAATGAGGCTCGACTGAGAAGACACAAACACCCAAGGCATATCATAATGCTCAAAAAATTTTAATTACAAAAACAACTATTAATTTAAACATTTTATTATGACCATTATCATTATTATTTTCAAATTGCATTAAATTATTTATTTACATATCTCATTCTAGATTAAGCTCTCAAGTGACCCAAGAGATTCCTTATATTTCCAAAACACATTTCACTGAATGCAAATTGATTATGTTGACTGTATCTTCCAAAGTTATAACTAGGACCAGAATAGTACTGCATACATCCCCCAACAAATTTATAAAAGGACCTTCATTCAGTTAAAAGTGCTCTGAAAAAGAGAATGAGAAGCAATCAGGATGACTAAGCACAGTGAGGCATTTTATTATTATGAGATGAGCTCACCTACGTAATTTTGTTTCAAACTCACCACCACACTGCAAAGGGAACACTTTTCTCAGGCCCCTTACACAGTTTGAAAACTGAAACTAAGAGGTAAAAGGACTCATCCAAACCATAGAACATGAACATGAACTTGAACTTTATCTGCTGTTTTCTTATACCAATGATTCCTAAAATATTAGGTTGTGTACAACAATAACCAAAGATTATTCTTGATTAAAACCATATCACCAGGCCACTCTCCCAGAAAATCTGACTCACATGTTCCATTCTGAAGAACAGGAATTTGCTTTGTAACCAGTACCCACAGGCCATTCTGATCCAGGTAGACAGAAAGGGGTTCACACAGCAGTTCTCTTACAGATAATTGCAAGCAAGCAACTTGTTTCTGTGATTTGCCCAGTTGCCAAAGGCTGTTCTCAGCACCTAGGAACCTGAAATCTGGAAGTCTCAGGTCTTCATTTTGCTAATGGTTTCATTAGGCCTTTTGACCAAACCATAGACCCTAGTGGTGACATTGCTTGTCACCTGCTACCGAAGTGGAGTCAGGATGTATGGTCAGAACACCACGAAGGGCCACTGGTGGGGCCAAAGCCTTAATGCAGTTTGGGAAGTCCAGTTCATCATCTGCTGGTCATCTTCAATTGCTTTGGTCAAAAATGCCCCCTACCCCTACCTCCCATAATCCTTTGCGGGCCGCAGAGTGTGTTGGCTTATAAACCTGACTGCTGGGAGGGTGGACAGAGGAACCACACCTATGCCTTTCCATCCCTGGTTCCCAGCTCTGGACACTCAGCAGACACTCAGAGTATGAATGAATGACAGGTGCATGGTGAACAAACAGAATAGCATGACTCACTCATAGTATAATGTTTAACAAAAGTTTCCAGGCTGCCTTTATCTTATTCTAGTCATTAGGACCATCTCTAGAATTCCAAGCAGGGGGCTGGGGATTTAGCTCAGCGGCATAAGCACCTGCCTTGCAAGCACGTGGTCGTGAGTTCGATCCCTGGTAGCGATAAAAAAAAAACTTAAAAAAAAAACAAAACTTAGAATTCCAAGCAGGAGGTTTCATTTTCTTAAAAAACTGATAGAAACTGAACTACATTTTTGTGGAATATTTTAAAACATTAAAAAAAAATCACTTCTGGTAGCACTATAAAAACAATAAATTTCAAGGTGTGTGAGACACTAAACATCAGAAACTGTTTTGAAAAAAATAACTTTACTAGAAGCAATATAGAATTTGGAAAGTATTTTGCCGACTCAGTTACCAAATCTTGGCCGGCTGTTTCCCCAGAGGAACGTGGGGTAGGAGGTTTCCCGTGAAACAGCAAGTGACGGCGTTTTGCAGAATGATTTTCCCGGGAAAGGCCTAGCACGGGGCTTTTGTTCAGTTCTCGATCGCTCCCTTAGGGAGGGGTGCTGATGCCGTGGTACAGAGTGAGGTTCACAAATCACATGGCCAGTAAGAAATAGATACTGAAATGGGACACTTAGTCCTTCTGTGGCTGTCTTATTTCATTTAACATAACGTCCTCCAGATTAATCCAAGTTGTTGCATATGGTGGAATTTCCTTTCTTTGATGCTGAGAATATTCCACTGTATGTATACACCACATTTTCTGTATCCAGTCACCCACTGATAGATGCTTAGGCTGTTTCTATATTTGGGGTATTATGAATAATGTTGCAGTGAATGCTGAAATACAAATATGTGTTCAATATTCTGACTATAATTCTTCTGCATTTCTACCCAGAACTGGAATTGCTGAAGCCATGTGGTAGTTCTATTTTTAATCTTTTGGAAATATCTGTACTGTCTTCCATGGCAGCTACAATATTTTGCATATGAGATGAAGAGGTTCTAGTGATTAGCTGACCAACATTGTTCCTTAGTTAATGTATGGTATTATTCTGTAGTGAACAGATCTGTAACTACAGTGCTTTAGAAAACTTGAGAATTGGGCTATTCAGATACATCCAGAGAAGTGGTATATGGGTTTATTGATATGGCTAGCGCACAAGCTCCCCACACCCTCTCTGCAAGATTGTACTATTATATGCGCCTCTTTGACAGTGCCTTTTCCCTCTGCTGTGCCCAGGGTGGGTGTCTCAGATGCGTCTCCCATGCACTCCCATGGGACACCAGGCTCAGAAGGTTCCATGTTTGGCTCAACACTCTGATGACACCACCATGAAATTCTTAGTTGTATCTTCTCATATCTTGTAAGTGAAGCCGGATGGAACACAGTGACATGCCAATGAGCAGAAGAGATATGTACACCATGGGTGTCCCCTCTTCCTTGCCACTTCATGTGTACTGTCCCCTTGCTAATGAGTTACAGAAACTCAACAGGTTCACACATGTGGGGTTCAGTAATGCTTGAACAAGTGCAGGGTAAACATGCTACATCTGTGAGCAAGCCTGGGGTGCCAGCGGTCCCAGGAGGCCAAGATTTGTATGGGAAGCAGAATGGCTTAGCATGGCCAGCAGTCCTATCCCATGCTTTCTCTGTAATATCCTTGCGTTTTAGTCAGTCTCTTAGTTTGGTTTCCATTTAATCCACCATTATTCATCCATAAGTTACAGACAGAGAAGATTAGTAGAATGTGCACAAATCAAGAAGTCAGTTAAAAAGAGCTGTTAGTTTTGTACACATGCATGTACAAGAAACAGACAACGTATTTGAATGCCATGCAAATAATGATATGATTTCAGTGATTCACATGATAGTTATCTTTCATTTTCTAAGTGAATCCGCTTTAAGGGAGTCAAAATAGGCTTTTACTAGAAGTAATCTTACTTCTTCTCCCTACCCTCCTCTACCTGCGTTCTGTCTGAACAGCAGGCTGATGGCTTTTTTGAACAATCTAATCAGTGGCAGGCACCCTGGCCAATTCTCCAGATAGTGACAGGTTAATAGAGGTTGGTTTGGGGGCAACACTCAGCAAAAGGCAAGGAGGTTAATGTCTCTTTATTGCCACGTACTCTGTGACTCTGTGACTCGTAGTTTCCTTGTTTACTTGCTTGCTGGGAAATTTTTACAGCTTTGTTCTGCCAAATATTGCTCTCCTTTGGGTTCAAGCCTCATTTCTGAAATACAGCTTCTGAACTTTGGACTGCAGTAAAGCCACTCTTGCTATTGTGTTGACTCTTTTTTATAAAATTACAGTTTCCCTTCTAAGGACATTATTACAGCGAGAAATGACTCGATATCTGACGTGCAAAATCTCCTGAGGCTAATAACTCATAACCTGGAGAATAACTAACCAAACTGACAAGGCAGTGCTTTCCAAACTCCTATATATTATAACAAACTAAGGTCCTTTGACATGTTCCCACCAGCTGTATCACCCACGGTACATGCCTGACTGTCCCTTCAAGTGGTTTGTGCCACTGATAGTAGAAGTGGTACTGTCACGCATGGGGAAGTCATGCATGTACCACCAGAAGTTCAAGCTGCCCAACAGTGAGGCATACAAGTTACAGCCCCAGGGTAAAGGTGTTAAAATTCAGATGCCTGCATCTCCTTCTCCAAGATGCTGATTTGGTTGGTCTGGGATACATCTCGGGCACCGAGAATTTTTACAAGCTTTCTAAGTGCTCTGCAATGCATAGAGACACTGCCCTCAAGCTCAGCTCACGCCCAAAATCCATACAGTCACCTGAGTCAGAACATCGGCTTCTGTATCCACAGGATGCAGCAGGAACTGTGGAGGCCTTTGGGCTGACCGGTCAGATACAAGGCCCTTTGAATATTACAAAGATGAATCAAACAGAAGCGGGAACAAACGAACTGGAACAGGTTGATTCAGGAATATGCCATTACAGTCAGACAAAAGGGATAAATTCTATTGTTCCATAGCACAATGGGGACACTGCAGTTAACACGATTGTGTTGTAAATTTCAAATTAGCTCCAAAAAAGCATTTTGAATGCTTTCAAAGGAATTATAAGTATTTGGGGAGATGGCTATGCTAATTACTCTAATTTGATTTTATATATGTATATATATATCGTGGCCCATCAATATATACAATTATGTATTGCTTATAAATAAAATTATATAGAGAATGAATAAGATCATTTCCCAACCCCGAGGAGCTTTTAGGACAGCAAAACAGCCTGAAGAAATGAAGAGTATATAGCAAAGCAATATACCCATGAGCCGGTAGGATGCTATGCATGTGTGTTACCTTTAGCAGGAAACTTTCAGGACGCGTTCACAGTAGATGTGTCCCACGGCACTCCGGAGCACTAGTAGGAATAGCAGAAAGGCTACAAAGCAATGAGCTTCCAGACCAAGGATAACAGCTTGTTCAGCTTGTTCAAGTGACCAGCACAATGCTGGTACAAAAAAGGTGGTCATTAGCAAATGCCTAAAGAATAATTAAGCAGCTCGATATGGTTGTAGCATAAGATACATAAAAGGCCAAAAAGCAAAAGGGTTGGAAGATCTGTCTGCAGACCATGCAGGCCTAGAAAGTTCTTCAGCTGGACATTTTCATCATCTGAGCTAATTATTGGAAAATAAATTTGTCAGGAGATGCAGAGAATGCTTTGGTTGGAGAGTAAACTTGGAGGTGGTTTAGGAAGCAAGAGCCAAGGCAGGAACTAAGGAAGACCTGAACTAGGCCAAGGGCAGTAGGCCTGTGGGAAGAAATGGAAGGTCTTGATGTGTTTGTTGGAGCAATTAAGGAAGAAGCCTTGCTTTAGGCTACCTCCCCTTGGCTGTTTCCACCCGAACAGGCCAGAGAGAAACCTCCTGTGCTACCCCTGTATCCTTTTCTGAGTGAACCCATGGGAACATTTAGTTTAGGGAGTAGGACATTCAAGGCCAGCACTTTCTCCTGCAGTTCAAGCTTTGCCTTGTAGACTCCTAAGACACACACTGACTCAGCAAAAAGACAGCCATGCACCACACTCACACACCTTTTTTGCCTGACCAGAAGGAACACAGGGGCTTTCTGGGACGGGGCTGAGGGTCTCAGTTCAAAGACACACAGAGCAGAAGAGCTGAGGAGATTCTTTTATCACAGACTTTTCAAGCTTCAAGGACATTCAAGGTCATGAAAAGGAACCTTCCTTTTTGTGGCCTGGGCACCAGGCACACTGAGGAACAGCCATGTTCTCAAGGCAGATGCCATTAGCCAGCAAGGAAGACGCGTGAATGAGGCTGGCAGGATCTGATATGCCCAGTCCTGTTCCCTGCTGAATCCAGCCACCAACCCCGAGAAGGACAGAGACAAATACCTCCCTAGGCAGCTGCTTTGTTTTTTGTTTTGTTTTGTTTTGTTTTGTTTTGTTTCTCTCTACTTGAAGAGCAGAGATGGCAAAACTTACCTGAAGATTTTTGATATAACTGATTCTACAGGTTTGACCGCTTTCCTATGGACACTGAACTCTGGCGTCTGTCCAGTACACCTCCCACTTTCTGTCCCATGCAGAAGGATTGTCTTGTCTAATAAAGATAAGACAGAGGATGCGCGGTTCAGCCCTATAGATACATAGCTTGAAAAATCACTCCCCAGTCCTTGAATACTGATGCATATTAAATAAGGAAAAAATGAAGAAGAGGATCAGGATCAGGAATTGCTTTTTCCCTTCCAATTAGATTAGCCATAAAAGTCCTTACCTTGGTCCGGACTGTCCGTTATAGTTTATTCTGTGAGTGGACTTGCCTAGGTCACTGGGGGCCTGGCTATTTGATTAATCATATTCTGTGTGGATCTGAACTGGACCCTTGTGCTTAAGGCTGGCATTGGGATCAGGAGACTAAGTCAGCGGTCCCCAACCTTTCTTTGGCACCAGGGACTGGTTTTGTGTAAGATAATTTTTCCATGTGTGGAGGTGGGGGAGATGCTTTGAGGATTAGATTCTCATAAAAAGGATACAGCCCAGATCACTTGCATGTGTAGAATGCCGCAGGATTCCCACCCCCAGGAGACACTAAAGCCACTACTCATCTGGCAGAAGGCAGAGCTGGAGAGGGGAGAAGGTGCGGTGAGCAATTGAGGGTGGCTGTAAATGCAGATGAAGCTTCGCTCCCTGGTCCGCCACTCCCCTCCTGTTGTGAAGCCTGATTCCTAACAGGCCACAGAGTAGCACTGGTTTGGATTGGGGACCACCAGGGCTAGGTGAGGCAGGTCTCACTCAGGCTTCATCCAATCTGTAGAAACCCAGAATAAAGCAGAACAAAAGGCGAGTGAAGGAGCACCCACTCTCTCTGCCTGGCGCTCTCCAGAGTCCCTAGGTCTTCAGAAGGAGACTGGAACTACATCTTCCACTCTCTCCACACAGCACAAACTAAGAGACTACCCTAAAAGGCTTGGGGAACACATCCCACTTAGCGCACATCACAGTCCTCAGGGGAGGGGACGGCGCTATCTTACATGCCTTAGCAGCTCAGACTGCCAAAACAAAAGGCCACACATGGCAACTTAAATAGCACAACATTACATTCTTCTCAGAGTTCTAAGAAGTCTAAGGTCAGGGTGTAAGGTGCAAGCTCACCAGGGATTCAGATCCTCATGAGACCCCTGTTCCCGGCTTGCAGATGGTTTCCCTCCTTGAACCTTGATTTCTTCCCAAAGGCCCTGTCTCCAAATTAGCATCACACTGGGGGCCAGACATTCAACATATCCTAGAGGACAAAAATATTTAATCTACAACATGTTTCCCATTTCACAGATGGGAACACTAAGGCCTGGAAAGGTGAAGTAACTTGCCAAGAATCATCTGAGTATATAAGGCAGAATTTGAACCCATACATATCCTCCCTCACAGCTGCCATTCTTTCTACGGCAGTCATAGTTTCTACGTTCACTATTCTAACATATAAGAAAGTTTTCATCTTTAGAAAAATCCCTAAAGTAAAGAAAAGTTGTGCAATCTCACTAGTTATCTGAGAAGCACTAATTAAAATAATAGCAAGATTCACTTTTCACTCATCAGATTGGTAAGAACTAAAGGAGTAATGGCATCAAGATCAGTGAGGGAAGGGCCTACGTGCGCCGTGAAACACGCTTGTAGAAAAGCACGTCACTGGATTCTTTGGAGGGCAACTTAGCAGTATCTATAAAAATTTTACTTGTGCATTCTCCTTGATGAAGTAATTTGAGTTCTTGATACTGACCACAGGGAAGTGGTTTCCCACAGGTACACAGAAATGCACATTTTGTTTTCTGGTAACAGGGAAATGTCAGAAGCACCATCTTATTCAGCCACGGGGAATAAGCAAAGGACCCTGTTGCATGCAAACTACATCTGTGACAACTTCCAAAAAGAGGTGGCTGATTTCCTATTCTAAAATGGAATGTTTTGTTCAATAAAACAAACTGTAGAGTAGAAACGGCATAATTCTATTGATCAGATTTTTCAAATCCTAAATGTCTTTATCAACATATTCATATATATAATATTTCATACACAAAAATCAAGGACATATACACACCAGACTGCTATTAGCTACTTCTGAGACTGAAAGAAAGGAGGTCAAAAGGAGCTTCTTGCATTGATGGTGTGTTGAAATCTCACAGTGAAAACAGTTCATATTATTGTTTCAATTGTAACAGGTAGATAAATAGAATCATGGAAAACTCTTTCATAATAATTCTACGTCTTCTCAAGCACTAACCATAGGAGATTGACAATGTCATGTCATTGTCTTGATATTCCAAATGAGAACCAGAGTCTGAAAGATGAAAGGAATTGTCAGAGGTGACAGAGGTGTTAATGATGAACCAGGAGTAGATTTTAGGGCTTTTGCTTCCAATTCCATTGGTCTGCAGATCATATCTCCCTGCCTCATTGGGTTTCCACAGACTAGACGCCATTTTGCCTGTACCCAAAGGAAGCCATGGACACATTCTTCCAATAAAACCTCCCACTCTTAAAGAATTAGAGAAGCCTAAACTTTTTCTCCCTTTTCTTCTGCTTTCAAGCCATGGCTGGAGCTAGAGGCCAGCACCTTCTGAATCTCTACTTGAAACCTGCAGGCTCTGTGCTGCCAAGGACTTCTGTGATGTTCCGTCCGATTTCCAGCCAAATAAATCTCATTTTGCTGATGTCTATAAAGTCTGACTTTATAGCAGAGAGCTCTCCTAGAACTCTGTCTTTAATAAAAGGGGAAAGAAGTGGAACTACTAATTTAGTTTCTTTAAAAGGCATGTATTTTCATGCACATTAAGTCCATCTGTTGGTGAAATGGATGCCTTTGCACAGTGTATAATTTGATAAAACCCAAAAGAACCCAGAGCTCCTAGCTTGAAGCAGAAATAGAGAAAGTGGCTGGGAACCTGACTGAAGTGGAGAAATCCACCAAACACTATTTTTAGAACTAAAACCTGATTTTTTTTTTTTTTTTTTTTTTTTTTTTTTAAGAAATGCCCATCATGGAGAAAGATTAGTGTTAGTGTAACTGCCTCTCCTGCCATGGGGACCGAGATCAAAGGGCCGTGCTGTCTCTGCACCTCCTTTCATGGCTGTCTCTCATGGAACAGTGCAGTGTCGCATCCCACCACTCTCTGCCTTTGCACTAAGGGGCTCACAGGGGCTGCAGAGAGCCTCAGATTGGCCGCTGCACTTTGCCAGGATGAAGTATTTTAAATTTTCGAATGTTGATGATATTTAAAATTTGCCATTCCACGTGGAAAATACTGATTTTTAATTTCTCAGAAGATCGGGATCTGGCCATTCTTATCCAAATTCCTGGAAAGTATTAATGAGCTCGTGTTGTGTAGTGGAGGCACAATTTAGATAGCATTCGCCACAATTCTCACCTGCACTTACACGGCTCTCTAGACACCTGAAATTTCCATGCCTATTATCAAGATTTAAGTCTAAACCTTCATTTTTCACTGGCTTGTACCAAGCAGGATGCTGAGATGCTACGGAAATGAATTTTAAAATGCATGTGTTTGTTAAGCTCTCTGCAGATGGCATATACAGATGAGGACAATTCAAATGGTTGGCTGAATGACAGAGCACCCACAAAGAGACTGCAATCCACCAAGTCTAGAAACTCTAGGATCATTCATATCCCCAGAACTGAGGGAGAGAGTTTTCCTTCCTCCCTACCCCCAGAAAGGAGCTGCAACTTCCTGCAGGAATGCAGCCCGCTTGCTCCACGTGACCCTGCAGAGCAGGGGCTGAGGGAAGGATCACCCATTCTCACCCTCCTCCCTACCTCTGATCTTACAAATGGGCTTCTCCACTGGTCAAATCTAGAGATAAAGCAAGTGGACTTCTTGATGAATCCCATGGAGGTCCCTGTGACTAGGCAAATAGGAGGGCAAAGGACATAAAGTACAAACAGAGAACAAAGATCAACTCCATCTCTCCTTTGAGGAACTCACAGGCTTGTGAGGAGAGAGGCAAGAACAGGTGGCAGTATTGTATTAACAAGAGTCACAGAAGGACATAGGAACCCGGGGGAGGGAGGGGAGACACTACCCAAACAGAGGCCACTAACCTAGGACAGCAGGAAATCCCAAGGACATAGTGAACCCACCACAGAAGCAGCAATGATTGAAGAATGGCAGTTACTTAGCAAGAGAGGGAAAGCCAGGTGGCCTAAGAAGAGGGAGCATCTCACAGCTCTGGCTTTATGGGCACTGTGTGACCACCCCACTGGGTCACTCAATGCTCTCAAATGTCTCCTTCCCTTTTGTATTATATGTCTGTGTGTAATAACTTCCTCCACCCATTTAGGGAAGTTCTTGTTGGTAAATCCAGGTCAAGATTACTTCTCCAAGAAATTCTCCTCTATCCAGTAAAAATCCTCCACTTAATAAAAATATGGTAGACATACTTCAAGTGACAGACATTACTATGCTTGCAAAACTTTACACAGGATAGTCAAGAGTCCACCAGCGATAAACTGAATCAGTGAATTCTGGTATATTCCCAGGATACAATAGAATACAACAATGATAACACCCAATCCACATGAGCAAAAATATAGACAAATACTACAAATATAACATTGAGTGAAGAAAGTCCGACATCAAAGTATAAAGCCCAGTGCAATTCCATTTAAAAAAAAAAAGATCAAAATCAGGCAAAGTTAAATGTATGGTGTTAGGATTCAGAACAATAGCAACTTCTTACAGGAGCTCTACTTAGCAGAAATTAACCCAAACTAGAAAGTTCTATACTGTTAGCAATATCCTGTTAATGATCATGGTGCTTATATCCAGGTTTGTGAAAATCCACCAAGCTATCGTCACAACATATATACTTTTTCTGCATGTGACACTTACTTTTTAAAAGGATTGACCTTCTCTGGGGAATTTTCCCAGATTATTGAAAAGCAAGGGCTTCCTGTCCGAAGACCTTGGGAAAGCCATCTGTAACACACATCTCTGGGAACCACTCAGGAAAGAGCAATAAGTCAGGAATCCTGGACCTGCTTGATTTCCCTGATGATTCTGGACAATCCTGCCTACTCTCTTGGCTCCATTTGTTTCTTCAAAATGATGCAAAGGAACAGATGTGAATCCATTTCTCTTTGGTGATAAGGCATTTTGGGACATTAGAGGTTGATGGGTTCTCCATCTTCTGAACTTCATTACCAGTCTGGACCATCTCTGCTCACAAAGCCACCCCCAAAACAGCCACAACTCTCAACTGAGTGGCTTCTGACTTCAAGAACCTGCCATGATTTTGCTCCAATGAGCCCCACATCTTAAAAGAGGATGCAGCCAAAAGAAAAGGTGTTTGTTGTGTAATAACCCATTTGTTTTAATCAAGACCTATATAGTAGTGCCAACCTAACATTGTGATCAGGATGTGACAATCAATCTCCCTTCAGTGGGTTGGCCTCAGAGAGCACAGTAATCTGATTTGTTTTGCCCAGGAAGTTATACAGAAAGAGTTCAATGAAAGAGTTCTAAGATGAATTTTTACAATACAGAAAGCCTTGTTTTTTCAAACTTGAGAGATGACACCCATAACTTGGCCACTACACTGTATTCTTTATTCCACATACTGAACAGATTTTGAGTTTTATTTTCAAATATTCCATGATACTGCTTTCCTGATTTCTTTTTAATAGTGATGTCAGAATGATACGGCTCTTGTGGTGTTACACAAGCCAAATGAGATGACAGATGATTATTTTAACAATATGGATTCTCTGCTTGGGCTTCTAACAAAGTACCATCAACTGGGTAGGTTATATACAATAGGAACTTTTTTCTCATAGTTCTGGAAGTTCTGGGAGACCCAAGAGTAAGGACCCACAGGAAAAGCAACATCTGAAGGGTGCCTGCTCCTGGCTCACAGACACCGCCTTCCAGACATGTCCTCACATGGGGGGAGGCGTGAGCAAGCTCTCTGGGGTATCTTTTATCAGGGTACGAATCCCAATCATCAGGACCTCACCCTCATGACCTAATCACCTCGCACAGGCCACATCTCCTAATAGCAGCACTTTGGGGAATTGAATTTTAACATACGAATTGGCAGGAAGGGAATGGACGCAAATACTCAGACCGTGGCCCAATGTGGGCTGCATATATGTTGTACCGCTTTTTAAATTAATGTATCCTTGAACACTAACTGTATATATTTATGGGACACACGTGGTACTTTAGTAGATGTGCATGATGTGTAATAATTGGATGAGGGAAACCAAGGAGCACTTCTCCCAAGCACTGCCACTGTCCTAGGAAGCTCACATGGGTTAATGTGGGCTGAGAGTCAGATGGTGAGGAGGCCAAGCCCATGTCTGGTCCTGCTGGCTCGGTGACCTTGACTGAGCAGACACTCGGCCTTTCTGAGTTCTCATTTTCTAATCTACAGAGTGGGGCTGCTAATGAAGTTCATGGAGTTAGGAGGATTATGTGTTTGTGATCCACAGAAGCACGTGGTACAGAGTTTAACACACAGGAAGGGCTCCGTTTAGTTAGGTTAGCTCAGCTCTCCATGGTCATTCTACTTCCTTCACATGGCTCTGTCAAGAGAGCACCGTTATCCCCATTTTGCAAAGGGAAACTTAAAGACTTGGAGGTTTGCCAAGATCACGCAGCGCGGGAATGGCAGATGCGGGGTTTTTAACCCTCATTCTAGTCATCACCCAAACTTGACTTCCCTCCACAATTCAGTCCTTCAGCCCAGCAGATGTGGCGGCTGAGGCCCCTCAACCCACTCCTATTCCTGTTTGAGTGTGGATTTTCAAGGGGGAAAAGGATATTTTAATCATTTCAGAGAAGAAAAATAAACTATTAGGTAAGACTCTTGGCTCTTGTTACAAACACTTGAGTTTTTCTCCAGATCATTTGTTACGAACCCATTCAACACTGTTGGCCCTCAAGTTTGTGACAATGTTCATCTTATTTCAGACACCAGCAAAGAGCTCAGAGAAACCTATCCAAACTGTGGGACTGTGGACACCTCCTTCCTTTTCAGAGGAACCTCAGTTTTCCCACATATAAACAGGACAGCGGATGGAGAGTAACCCTGCCATCGCAATTTCCCCTCTGACATCACTCTGGAGCCTTTATACACACGAGCGGCTCAGCTTCAGTTGTGTGACTCCTGCCCCTTTTCCTGAACCATGTCACAGTAGAAAGAATTAAAAAAAAAAAAAAAAGAAAGAATCCAACATCTGTTTTCACACCATGGCTAGGAACTCATTCCTAAAACATTTTTCATGCTTGACCAGAAGGGCATTTCATCACAAGTAACAGGATCCGTCCCTGGCTCGCTGGCTGCCTGTGCACTTTTGCGATAAGACGATAACTAATGTGCTGATGCACATTTCCAGGAATCGAAGCTTCTCCCTGGCTGAGGCCAGCGCTGTGGTGTTTATGGAGGTAGGAGCCAGAACCCAGCGCCTGAAAGGTCTTCCCTTCCCAGGCAAAACAGCCAAGTTATTCTTCTGGGGCTCCCCCACCCCTCTGCCTCCCACCCCCATCAGGCAGGGTCCTACAGCCAGGCACTGGTTGCTTTTGCAACCATCAATCCAATATCCTCCTTCCTGGCTCCCTATCGAGCTGTGAGAACATGTCCCCACACACACTGATTTCTACATCCCCAGCCGTGGAAAGAGCTCAAGGAACCCTCAGCGCCACCCCTGGCTCGGGCAGACTCCGCCACCCACTCCCACTCGGAGCCTCCGTAACAGCTAATCTCCACAGAGGATGTGTTATGATGACTCGTTACACCTCCTGCTACACCTCCTACAAGCTAAGCTTCTCAGCAACCTTGTATTTCATGTCATTAGCTTTATTGCCACCTTATTTTACAGATAAGGATGAAAGTCACCAAGAAGGTGTATTGTGCACTAAAATGACATCCAAAATTTGAACCCAAAGTTTAGGGCTCTAGGAACATTCACATTCCCCAGCAATCTCTGAACATTTTGGCCTCAAGATCCCTTTGCAGTCTTAAAAATTATTGAGGTGACCAAAGAGATTTTGTTTCTCTGGGTTCTATCAGTCACCATCTAGAAACTAAAACTTAGAATTCTAAAGCTCAAGAATGCGTATGCACATGTTCCGTTTGTCATCAAGGCACGACAGCATTTTCAGTCTCCAGAAAATGTCACTGACTGTGTACCCAAGAGAGAATTGAAATGAAGAAGACAAGTGACATCTTAGTGTTTTTACAAGCATGGTTTTGACTTGATATTCACTGAAACACTTCTGGACCTCTAAGATGCCCAGACAACACTGAAAATTTATGCACCTCGCTGCTTCATTATTTTGTTAGAGCACGAGCCTTAAAATTTCCATCTGTCTCGCCGGGTTATTAATGCAGCCTGTAGATACTGAGTTCCAACTATGGGTCAGTGCTAGTCTCCGGGATACAGTGGTGATCATCAGGTACATCCCTGACCTTGTAAAGTTCCCAGCCAAGTGGACAAGACCTGTACATGGAGCAAAAAATGAAAATTATTAGAAAAGGAAACACAGTGTGATCGTAACTCAGAGACATGACTAAGTTTGAGGGCTCAGGAAAACCTTTCGTGGAGAATCATGTGTCTTACTGAGCACTTTGCAAACTAATTGTTCACCGTTTCCTTCAGATGTGGGTCTGGGCTCCTCCTGCACAGACTCTTCGCTTCCAGCTTCTTATGTACTCAAAACTCCAGATAAATACTTTCATTCCAAAGTCTTGTCACCTCAATATTGTGTGATAAACATAGCTGATCCCAAAGCACAACACAGGTAGCATCAGAAATTGGTTGTGAGGGAGAGAGAAGGCAACATGGGAGAATTTTAAAAAATGGACCCAAGTCCTAGTCCATCCTCTTCCTGTCCAGTTTGATCCTCATCAGGCTGCTATTCCTGTACTCAGCTGTACTCACGAAGAATAAAACCTTCTTCCTGTGTGCAGAGACATTATCAAGGGAATTGAGGTACATGAAACTGCCCTATAACGTACAGTATGTGAAGAAGTGTACAAATACACTTAAGCGCAATGCACCTATAGCAGTAATGAGAAATTTAATTAGGATCTGACAGGGAGCTACATTGGATGATGCCATTTTATGCACGTCATTCTCAGCTTCGTGTTAAACTCATGCTTAAATACAGGCTTCTTCTGAGAAAGTCTATAATTCAAAAGATATACTTTTCAAAGATGCATGGTGGTTTTGGTCTTTCTTCTGAATGCAGAAACACAAGTGGAAAAGAGCTGCTATAATTCCTCAGTACAAAAGCCTTGGTGATTCAGAGCTTACCTTTGCTCCTCTTGTTTACCATTCAAAAATGAATCTTCTTGCAAGATCTGAGGCATTGGTAGAGGGCTCATCAAGCTGGGAACCAGGAACACTGCTGATTCTCTGTGGCCTTCGGATCAAGCATCTACTTTTGTTTGGGTCACATTTTTCCCATCTGTGAAATGGCCAACCAGGCAGTAGAGACTGACCAGATTGTTATTTATCAAAGGAAGGGACTCAAAGCAGGGAGAAGACTTTAGGAATCACAGGCTTGAAAGAAAATCACTTGGTAAAGAGGGTAATCACTTGCCACTCTCATCTTATCCTCTGGATTATATGTCAAGAAGAAACTCTTCTACTGATGCTACCCTGTCATCAGCAGCTCTCTAACACATGTTCTTTCCTCGTAACAAAAAACACACCTCGCTCTCAAGCTTCAGCAGGAAGAATGTCTAGCTAGAACTTTGTCATTAGTTCGTGTGTGTGCTTTGACTGAATCCTACGTTAGCAGGGAACCCTATTCTTTCATCCCTTGTACTGATATAAAGTTCCTTTTGTAAATAAATTTAGTTTTAAAAAGTAAATTATTTAAAAATACAACAGATATTATAGACAACACACAAGAATAGCAATCACCAATAGTTGTTCCAGTCAAGACCGGGACCTCTGTACTCTGATGTCTGAGGTTACTCCACTGAAAACCCAGCTCCTCACAGCCCCCATTCAGGGACAGTGACTGGTCCATCAAGAGGTGGCTTCAGTAACCTCTATTGTCTGGGACCCTGCATGCTGACACTACATTGAACAGACTCTGGGTAGAGGCTGACAGGTCCAGGGTTCTGGGAACTGTCTCCTGCTGCAGGTCCCTGGGCAGCCGGTGCACTACCCAAGCGTATTCCTACTTCCAGCAAGGAGACAGCACTGGCTGTGGCTTTAGCTAGATTTAGAAAAAAATCATAATTTCTAGCGGTGATGAGTATGTAAGGTGCCTCTTTACCTATGAGCTCAGAAAGCCTCACCTCACACCTCCAATTTAGGTATTATCTCTGACTTCCTCTTACAAAGATACCAAGCCTCAATGGAGATGACTTAAGACATTGCACACCCAGAAAGGAGTAGGAAGATTGCAAACTGCATCTTTTGTCACCAGTCGCTGATGTTTCTACTAAAATGCTGCTAAGGAAAATCTGGAAATCAATCAAGAAGATTAACCCAGGTTGTTTTGTTTTGTTTTGTTTTGTTTTCTTGAGACAGGGCCTCTCTATGCAGTTCAGGCTGGCCTTGGACTCACTTCTAGCACACGCTGACCTTTAACTTGCAGGGATCTTTCTGCCTCAGCCTCCCAAATGCTGGGATTACAGGAGTGTGCCACCATAGCCAATGAACCCAGGTTTTTTATGGCAATATTATCTCTTACTGTATGGATGTACTCTGTGAATATTTCCATACTTGGAAAATATATCTTATATCCAATAAGTGAGCAACCTTGTAGTTAGACCTTTGTGTGCACAAATATACATTTGTAAAATAAATTTCTAAAATTTTCACTGCTGTGTCAAAAGCTGTATATATACTTTTATTTTAAAGAGAATAAAATGAAACAAAATAAAACAGGATAAACTGATCAGAGAAGAATACTGAAAGCAATATAGGACTTTCAAAACAAGACTCAGGAAATCAACAATGGCTACCATAATGTCTCTTATTTTCTTTAAAATAGCTGTTTAAGCCAGGCGTGGTGGCTCACGCCTATAATCCCAACACTCAGGAGGCTGAGGCAGGAGATTGTTGTGAGTTCGAGACCAGCCTGGGCTACAAAGTGATCTCAAGGCCAGCCTGAACTGCATAGAGAGACCCTGTCTCAAAAAGACAAAAAAAAATAGCTGTTCAATATCAACAGACATAATAAAATCAAACAAAACAAAGTAGAATAAAACCAATCAAAGCAAAAGAATGAAAATGTATTTTAAAGAGAATAAAACAGAATAAATCCAATCAAAACAAAACAGTGGGCCGGGGATTTAGCTCAGTGGCATAAGCGCCTGCCTGGCAAGTACAGGGTCATGAGTTCTATCCCTGGTACCACAAAAAAAAAAAAAAAAAACAGTGAAAGTAATAACAGATTTCAAAACAAGATATTAGGAAATCAACGATGGTTACCATAATGCCTCTTGTTATCTTCAAAATTGCTTCCATACCATCAGACATAAGAAAATCAAACAAAACAGACTAGAATTAATCCAATCAAAACAAACATTGAAGGAAACAAAACAATAAAATAGAGCAAAATAAAACAGTGAGAACAACATTGGATTTCAAAAACAATACAGAAGAAAATCTCTCATATTTGCTATATTGCATATTGCTACCCTCTTAATAGATGCTTGGTCTATCAGTCATAGGCCTAAAAAAGTCAGTCAAACAATACAAGTATTAGAGCCGGGCATAGTGGCTCATACCTGTAATCCCAGCACTCGGGAGGCTGAGGCAGGAGGATCATTGCGAATTCAAGACCAGCCTGGGCTACAAAGTGAGCTCAAGGCCAGCCTGAACTGTATAGCAAGACCCTGTCTCAAAAAAAAAAAAAAAAAAAAAACAAGTATTAAGTTATTTTGGTACCTATCAACTCAGCCTCTCCTCCAGTGGGGTGGGGTATTCTCGTCTCCCAGCCTGCACACCAGCTGGCTCATGGGAAGGGTGACTTAGCTTCCTGTTCTTCTGTTACTCCTCCCAGCCCCAGCATGGCTTCTACTGACTCACATGAAGAATGAAATGGCTCGTTTCTCCTCCTGGGCCCCACATGGCTTGTGCCAGCTCACTGGAAGGACAAATTGGCTTCTTGTTCTATATATACATTTTCAAGGCTCTTGACATATTGACATGACTTACCAAAATGCCCCTCAGAAATACTGCACCAAAGATTTCATGTGGCCCCAACATGAATAAAAATGTCCATTTTCTCATGCTTTCCCTAATTCTGAATATTTCCATTAAGCTTTTATAAATGTGTAAGTGGGGCTCCATTCTCTCTTTCTATGGATTTGAGGTTTGCGCTGGCCTGCAGGGGTGTGGGACTGAGACGTGTGCATGCGAGCCGGACACCTCCTGGGAATGCTGTTTGCTTCTGCCCCTGGATGCACTGAGATCAGCACACCAAGTCTCCAAGCTCATATAAAATCTGCTTGGGAAATCATTGCCTGAAAACAATGAAGCCATCGATTAGAATAGGAGTCAATTTTATTCCAGATTTTCAATTCTGCCTCCATAGGAAAAACCCGCTGTTGTCAGTGAGAGGCCTGTAAAAGATGTGAGTTCACCCCAGGGTGCAGTGGACTTGCCATAGGAGCAGCACATGGTGGGAGCTCCGTCAGGGGTGACTCCTTCATTGCCCAGCTCTGAGGAAGCAAGGCTAACTGAGGAGAAGCCCTGGGGAGTACAAGAAGCCCTACAGACGGGACTGGTGAGCACAAAAGACTGAGTAAGGTCCTCCAAGTCCTGTACCCTTTGCTGGTGAGGTGGGTGGATACCGAAGCAGCAGCAGGGAACACAGCATCCCTCACTCCCTGCTTCCTTGGAAAGCTCTCATCCTGTCCCCCAGATGAACGGCCTCTGGTGCCTGATAGCAGACACCCACGACGGAAGATAGCTTGGTAACTAAAACGGGCCCCTCATCAGCCCCAGCCCACAGTAGAGCAGGGGCGAGGGAAGGAGGGCTCTGGGTTCTAGAACTTTCCCTGGCTGTCTGCGTCACAACCTCTGTCACCTCAGGAAAGTGAGGGCGTGACCCCCAGCCTCCGGCGCCTCATCTCTAAGACGAGTCTAACGATGATTCCAACCTCAAAATGTCACTGCAGTGATGAAGGAGACAGAAAGGTATGCGAAGCATGATGTAAGGCACCCCACAGTCGGAAAGTCCTCAGATGCTGTTGTTATTGCTCCTGTTACTACTATCACCTTATCTTAAGGATTGTTATCCGGCCTCTGGGAAGTTTTGGCTTTTCTGTAGCTCTTTGAAACATCACTCTGAAAGAATCTTGCATGGTAAATTCAAACTCAGTTAATGCTGCCAAAATCCGAGTTGGGATTGAAGTCACTGCTGCTCACTGGACCACTTTGGAGCTCTGGTTTCCTCCTCTGTACCCCAGGATGCTCCGGACACTGAAGGGTTATTCGGATGATTCCATAAAGCAGGGGCTGGAAGGTGGCCAGCACAGGGATTCTGGCACAGAGGAGGGAGCCCAGAAATGGGAGTTCCCTTTCTCTTCCTGATCTCTTTCTGGGAAAGGGCAGACATGGAGGTTAAGGGCCCCCTGGGGCTCCTCTGGCCACCTGACCAGAGAACTGGGTGGGGAACAGGGAGGGGGTGGCGTGGTGTACAGTAGGCCAGCCTCTTTTTCCCCTACGACACCAGCAATTTTCAAACAGATCCCTTATTTGCCAGGCTGTTCTCCACCCAACAGACCCAGCATGGCCTTTCCCAGAACAATGGCAGGATACAGGGTTATGCTTACATGCAGTCCTGCGAGCCAGGTTGTACTGGACCAAACAGACTAGGGCTTGTCCAGGGTACATGATGGGCCAGAAGCCTCAGCATCGAATGCAAGAACCTCCCGTGTAGCCTGGCAAGTTTCACCTGCTGCCTTGTCAGCAAGGCCCAAAAGGTAAGACTGAGGAGTGTGGGGTCCCTTGGAGACACGGTAGGAAAGAGAAGAGGCCCAGGACTCCTGGATCATTGACTTTTTGAGGGGCTTCAAATTATGGGTATGAACTGGTATCTGGGCTTCTGGTATGTCTGTCAACAGATCTCTGCCAGGTTATATATGAAGCTGCCACTTTTTAAAAGACCCAATTCTAAGCAAAGCCAATTTTTATTATTTGTATTTACAAGATCATTTTCTTACTTAGAGTGTTTAGTAAGCCCAATGTCAGTACTCATAACATTTCGGCACTGTTGTGTTCATTCACAGATAGGCCCAGAGCAGCAAACGACCGAGATGACAAGGACACGGTCCCAGCTGAACTCAGACACAGCGAAGCTCCACCTACTGCTGCAGCTCTCACCTTGCAAACAAGCTAACTTTCCGTGGGCTACTAATGCTGCATTTTCGCACTTCTGTGCTTTTTGTTAGTCGCTTTGCCGTTTAAAGTGGCTCCCACCAGAACTGAAGTGCTGGTGTTTCCAAAGCAAAGTGAATGTGATGTGCCTTACAGAGGAACACCATAGGTCAGATGACATACATCTTCTTAATGAATAAAAAATTACATGAAATAAGGGACCTTTAATTAAAAAACACAAATAAAACGAAAGTGTGCGTGGATCAGTTGACAGAATTGTGTTTTAGAAGTACCAACGTATGCTGCTTATATTGAGCAATGACTCGGGTATTTTACCAGCTAAAGCTCACAGCCACTTTATGGAATATAACTGCATCAAAAAATAACAATTGTCTGTATTTATGATCTTATACACTCCTCCAAATGGCCACAGAAATAAATGTCATTGCCCCCATGTTATAGATGTGGACATTAAGGCAGAAAGACATTGATTCTCCTAAAGGTATGCCAACTCAAAAGTGGCCGAGCTGGGATGGGGACCCTGCGGCTTCCTTCTTGCCATGCTGGGCTGCTGAGAGGTGCCCACTTGCCAGGAACAGGATGTGTGAACTACACCAGACCGCTGAGATACAGCCCGGTCCTCACTTCTGGGGAACTGATGTCTAAAGAGGGCAAGTGTAGGGCCCAAGGGCATCAGAGGCCAGGGCACCATTGGCATTATCTGTCCTTACCAGCTCTCTCTGCAAAGTTGGCTTCCAAAATCTCACTTTGAAAGATTCTCATACCTTTCTTTGGAGAAAATACTGATTTTTTTTCCCAAAAATATAAAAACATTTGATATTTCTCAAATGTCAGGCATTTAAATGTTTATTACTCTTTGAGACTATGCAGTTCAGACTGGTTTAGAACTCACTTTGTACTCCAGGCTGGCCCTGAACTCACAGCAATCCTCCTGCCTCAGCCTCTCGAGTGCTGGGATTATAGGCTTGTGCCACCACAGCTGACCTCACTGTTTATTCTTACAAGTCATAGACACGACCTGTTATTTCTAACACTGTCCTCACTGAAGCCCACTCCGACACCAGAGCACTAGCTTCTGCTCGCCAGAGGCTTTCTAATGCGACTCAACCACGTCACTTCCTCTTTTCTGGTCCTGACAGTAGACTTGTCCAAAGTGCAGGGCAAGATCGAAGGGTAAGGAGCGAATGCCCTGGGGTGGAAGCCCCCAAGATGATGGCCAGGATGTGGAGGGTGAGCAGTCCAACTTCCTCCCCTCCCGGGTGGGACAGTCCTCAGTCTTACTCCACATCATCACCCAGAATTCTCCAAGGGACTCAGCTTCACTCGCCAAGAATGGAAGCTGGCTTGAAAAGACTTCTTTCCCTCCCTGACTCAGTCTTCCTCCCCGCAGTGTGTGTGAAGACCTCCTCCCAAACATGGGTGACGGGAGGCGGCAGAGGTGGAGACCTGGCTCTGTGTGGGTCCCTGTGTATCGTGGCATCTTCCTTAGAGCTAGGACCGATCTGAGGCACGGGGACACTTTGGAACAAGGGTGAAGAACCCACTGGCAGAGAATGACAAACGTTAGATGACTATTGTGTGTTCTTCCACCTGGTAGACACTCCAAAGCTGAACTCGGAGCAAAAGACCAAAAGAAGAGAATTAGTTTTACAGATCTGTCGTGTTCTCATCACCCTCGTAAATGACATTAATGGCTTACAGACAATTTTTTTGACCTAACTAACTAGGTTATCCCCACATTACAGATGAGAACATCGAGTCTTGGGAAGGTAAACACAAGCAAGCTTACATGGGAGTCTGTGGCCTGACTCTGGAGTCTTGCTCTTCCCTGCCTCTCCATCTCTAACAGGCTTGCTCTCCAGTGCCAATACATCGTGGCTGCTGTCACAAAACTGGCTTTGGGATTCTATTTTGTGGGAAGCTGCAGGTGCTACCAGCTGGTAGAGCAGACCTAGCTACAGCGGCCTAATCCTCACCGTGGACTAGATTCTCCTGGCAGCAGGACCCTCCCTTTCTGCCCGAGGGTGTCCATCTGAGTGCCCTGGATTGCCTGGTAACCCCTTTGTCACAAAATGGGGAGCTAAGCACACACTTACCTCACCATTCCTAGGAGTTCACACAGGACTTTGCTCTGGGCTTCCCAGGCCATGATCAAGGCGTCAGCCTGGCAGTGTTCTCATCTGAGATTTAACTGGAGAACAATTGTTTCTAAGCTCCCTCCCGATTGTGGCAGATTCATTTCCTTACAGATGTTTGGCTGAGGACCCCGGCTAGCCTTGGCTGTTTGCTGGTGCTCATCTACAACCCTGCCTGTGACCTTCTAGCCGGCTCGCACAATATGGCACTTAGCTTCTTCAAAGCCAGCGGGACACTCTCTCACTGCAGTCCCACACGGAGGCATTCTAATGCAGCACAGTCATAGAGGTGAATGATGTCCTATCACTTTTAACAATGAGGGGTAGATAATCCTATATTTATTACCATCATCATCATTGGTAATTAATATTTTTATCATAATTACTATAAATTTGGTATCCTGAATTCTAGCATAAAGATATCATTTATCTTGCGTGGTCCCCAATACCTGTGGGATAAAAATCTAAGTTCCATGGCCTGGCCCTGGTGCCCCCCACAGTCTTCCTGCCTTATCACTTCCCTGATCTTCCCCAGTTGTTCCAAATCCTTACTACCCCTTTCATTGCATGCAGCCACTCTGGTCTGGCTTTAGCTTTCTGCTCAAACTCACCTGCACATCTTTATTAGCTCCCTAAGAGCATGACCTTGACACTCTCAGGGCTGTCTCAGTCTCTACGCACTCTGGGCTCCAAAACTTTGGGTACATGCCTGTATATATTGCTGATTGCACCATATTGTAGAATTCAATCAAGCAGTGAGTTTCAATCCATCTCTGAATCCCCAGGATTTGCCACAGATTAGAGCTGCATACATTACGCTGAATTAATATGTAACGATATTAGGAATAACAAATTTTTCTCTTATGGCCCCTTAAGATCCACAAAGTTTATTAGGCTGATATATGGGCAAGCCTGGAGTGAAGATATCGGGTCAAAGACAGAGAGAACCAACTGGTGATCGTGGCAGCCCAGGACAGTCCAGAACCCTGTCTTGCAGGTTCCACAGAGAAGCCCTCGCTCCGAGAAGAGCCCCTGGCTCAGCACTTCCCGTATTTGCTACTGCTATTTTTGGTGGTCCTCTTCCTCAAAGCCTGCTTCCATATTTTCAGGTCTTTGAATGTTGCAGCCAAACCGCTGCTGTACTTCTGAAAGCAGAACCGGGACAGGCCACGAGCCTCCGCTGCTTACCGACTTCCTGCTCTTGGGGCTCCCGTCCTAGCTCTGCATCCTTTATCTCTTCACGGCCCATCCAGGTTCTGCACAGGGCCCTGCACACACTGCCTCCCCAGGCTCCAAGTCCCCGCCTGACTCCTCCTGAACCTGGCTCCCTGAGACCTCTGCGGCCTTCATAGAGTCTCTCCTTATCCCCCTCCTCCTCACTGAACCACTGTCCTGCAAGACTTGGGTGCTGGTACCCCCTTCACTCTGGAGGAATCCTGTTTCAAAACCTGATGACTTTCTTGGGTTAAAGGCCAGGATTAACATAAGCAGGAGTTACCATTTCTGTCCTCACAGCTCCCCAGGGAGGAGGGAGCTGCAGAGGCTGGGTGGCCTGACCAAGCCAAGCGGCTGCTCAAAACGGCTGTGCCAGTCAGGCCCTGTCCCGGGAAGACGAGGCCCCCCGAACGGTTGAAGAACGAGCTTCAGTTTCTTGTGAAATTTAAGGTCTAGTCAATGTGCCCATTTTAGAAGTGACTGCTCTCAACTTTGAACTCAGTTGAAACATGCAACCAGCATTCCTGAAGCAGGGCTGAGTGCAGGACAGAGATATGTGGGCTGGGATTCAAATCCAGCTGCATGCACCAGGACAAAGCGTGTAAAACCGGAAAAAGCTGAGTTCCCCCTTTAAAATCAGAAGGGTAAAGTCCACTCAGCCTGAGTGTGAGAATCAGATGCGATAATACGCAAGTGGCCAACACAGCGTGTGTTCCATAGCAGTCTCGCTAAACAAAGCCAATTAACTTCTTCTTTGAAACTGTTGCTGCTGCCTCCCTTCCTTCCCGGGGGATGAGAACGGAGCTGCCCTACCTGGAATGCTTTAGTGCCCGCAGGGCTCTGCTGTCACAGGCCTCACGGCAGGCCTGCCGCCAGTCCAGCTGGGGTGGTGGCAAATGGCCCAGAGCCAGCGTCCTCAGCAACTTCAGGAGCTGCCGGAGAAGTGAGGCTTTGATGTCATGCCAGAGAAAGACGTGTTGCAATTATCTCAGTTATGCAGGGCCCCCGTGAGATTCAGGAGCAGCAGGTTGCTTACTGAGAATGCAAACTCCACCCACCAACCCCCAACACACATACAGACAGGCACACATGCACACTCACGTGTGTGTGCACACATGCATACACACCACACACGCACATGCACACACACTCCAACTAGATTTTCATTTCGCCTTGAAGTCTTCCTATCTCACACCTCAGTACCATTTCATTGGCTTGAGACTGCTTCAAATTTTCTTCCCTCCTTTCGCTACCCAGAAAAGTCCTCTTCTTGCCTCAAAGCCCCAGGCAGCCATTCCTAAACGTTCCTCTTTACACGCTTTATACTTGGCACTTATGACTCTATAATCACCCATTTTTTCCTCCTGGGTCCCCCAGAAGGGCTTCTGGAGAGATCAGGGCCCTCACTCAGATGTCAGCCAAACCTTATCTCCTTGTCCAGAGGCCACGGTGACACTGCACCTCTCCGGGCTCCGCTCTCAGCCATGGGAGATAAGAGTCCCTGGCTCCCTGACTTCTAAATTCAGACTCTGGCTGTCACTGAAAAACAGGAGGCTGAAAACATTAGCGCACAAGGCAGCATTTAAAGCAACAACACTTTTCTTGTCATTTTCTGTTTTGTTTTATTGTATTGTTTTTTGGTTGGTTGGTTGGTTGGTTGGTTGGTTGGTTGGTTTGGGCTCTTTTTTGTTTCTGAGACAGAGACTCACAATGGAACCCAGGTTGGCTTTTCACTTACCATGGCTCTGCCTCAGCCTCTCAAGTGCTGGATTATGGGCATATGCCACTGTGCCTACCTCTCTTTCCCTGTCTGTAAGATTCCACCATAAGTTGAGGAGTAAATAGGATAAATTAGGTTATGCTACTTAACAAGCATAGGCTCAGTATGCCAAAGGCCCAGTAGCTTGAAATCACAAACGTTTCTTATCCAGACACAGCTTTATGGGTCTCAAGGGCTCCCCAGGGCAGCTAGTCTCTGTGATATTCGGAACTTCAACCTCACGTCACGTGAGCTTCCCCCGGGGGATGGCTGAGGCAGGACAAACACCGGAGGCGGGTATCAGCTGTCACAAGCTCCACCTGCAGCTGATATACATTTCAACTTGGTTTATCTTCCCTGGCTGTGGGCGCCTCCAAAAATAGAGCCATGCCTCGTCATTGTCGCATGTCTGCTTCAAGAGACATTTAATAAATGTTTGCCTTATAAATTGCTAAAAATAAATATATAGTATATTTATCATTTATTTACTCCTCAGCAAGGACCCTAACTTGTTCCTATGATAACCTGCAGTCGGCTCTGAACTGAGCGAAGAGGACATGAGTAGAAACAAGACTTGACCTTGACCTTGGAAAACTCACAGTCTAAGGAAGGAAGCCAATATGCAAAAAAAAAAAAAAAAAATTCAATCTAGCATAAGAAAGGCCATCACTGAAATCCATGAAACTTGCTACAGGAGCAAGTTAATAAAACTACCTCCCTGGAAAATTTATCTCCCAGAAAATTCCTGAAGAACTTTATAAAGAAGGGATATTAGAGTTGGTTCTTTCAGGACAGGTTTTGCTGGGTCCGAGGAAGGAGGGCAGAAACGAGGGCCACAGCATGTATGGAAACATGGGTGCTGGAGAAGATCAGGGTACTCAGAGGCCGGAGAGCTTTGCCCTGTGTGATGATGGGATGCTGGGGCACAGAGGGAAAGACAATCGGGGCTCAGTTACAGAGGACCCGGGAGGCCACACGATGGAGTTTGAGTTTACTCTGCCAGCAGGGAGAACTTCTGTAGCTTCTGCACATGAGGAGTGAAATGATCAAATGTTAAAAACCGCATGGTGCACCGGCTGCAGAAGGTGAGCACTGGAACCGTGGGTCCGATAGAGCTTTCCTAGCTCTCAAGGAGAACTTTATTCAACAAGCAAAGCATAATACCACCATTGTAAGTCCCGTGCTCATTACTGCTTAGTTGAGGTTGGTGAGAACACTGGCATTTCCACACTGAATAGGTAAGGAGGCAGCAGGTGCCCACAGAGGACCCCTCAGTTGACTCCAGATGACACCCCAAAGTTGCTTTAGTCTAGCCGTGAAAGGAGGACTGGCCCAGAGTCAGGTGCCACCATCCGTGGTCTGGAGTTTGGCTACAGGATCCAACAGCCTGCTGAAATGCTAACCGAGGATGTCTCCTGGCGGGTCAGAGCATGGTGCTTGACGGCTTCATTCTTCCCACTGAGCCAGGTGAGCAGGGCTGATGCTTGCCCACCACCCTCACCCTCGGGAACCCACTCCAAGAACACTGAAGAAACTTCGGATGGGCTGACCTCCGACCAAATGTGTAAATTTCTCCTGGATTGCTTCATTTCCTTTCTATTATATGTGTCAGTCAAGATCTCTAGGGAAACAATACCAGTAGTATCTACCTGATCATCTTTCTGTGGATCTGTCTATGCATATATAAATGCATATATGTACATCTGCATATATGGACACATGTAGTGTGGCATGTGTGAATTGGGTCATGACAGCCTGGGCCAGTAGGTCTAAAATCCACAAGACAGTTGGGAAGACTGGAAACAGTCAGGAATTGACATGGCAGTCTTGAATCAGGATTTTGTTTTCTCCAGAAAACCTCAGCTTCTGCTTATAAGGTATTCAACTGATTAGATAAGGTCTAATAATCTACTTAAAATCAAGTGATAGATAGTTAACAACATCCACAAAAATACCAACCCATAGATTTGTATTTGCTCTAATAAATGACACAGAAACCAATCATCACACCAGGTTTCTTCCCCTTTCAAAATCTGTGATTCCCCTGGATTTGGGGTGATTCAGCCACTGAAGCTAGTTTATTTGCTTTTTTTTCTTTTTCACTTACCACAACTTCACTACATCTATCCAAATCAATCACACTCCTGTATTTTTCCTTGTAATTTTGAGTTCAGTGTGCCGGAAATCTTGTCCCATCAATTAGAAAACACAAACTTGTGAGTCATGAGGGTCTGGCAGAGTAAATTTTCAAATCCCCGGAACAGATTTTTATGATTCAGCCATTTGAGTCCCCTAAAATAAACCCAGTCGCCATGCTCTGCCTCACCTTCTCCCAAACACCCCACGACCTGGAAATGACACAGCACCCAAGAATGAAGAAAATAGTCGGCATTCCAATCACTTCCCCTATCACACTTTCAGTGTTCCTGACTTAGAGAACAGAAACTCTCCGGATGAATAAGCCCGTGAAGCTGAACCCTGCAACCTTCGCTCGGAACATGAATGAACAGTGGTGACTTTTCTCTTTCATGGAAAGAGCCTACCGAGGTCAAGGAAATTCAGTTTCCCTGCCTGTCTCCAAGGTCATACTGTGGGTAGCCCTGCTGCGTCTTGTGTGCTACTTAATGGGGTGCGATTTTCAAACATAAAACACAAAAGAGTAAAAGTTAGTCCTGAGGAAAATATAAATCAATCATCAACCACTGCTGACAAGAACATAAATCGGGGCAAGGACTTTGAAAACCTGTATGGCAAGATCTGCAAAAGAGGAAAATGCTTCATTCTCCAGCAGTTACTCTGCCGATTACGCATTCATCAGAAACGCACACGTTGCTAACATGTTCACAGCAGTGCCGCTCACAATACCCAAAAGCTGAAAGCAACTCAGATGCCTGTCAATGGTAGAGTGGAATAAATAAATTCACGTTAGCACACAATGGTGGTAGCACGCAGTGTAAGGGAAGAATATCACAGATATAACATGGAGCCTAGCTGGTCTTTGTGGTGCACTGCACACCTGTAATTCTATCACTCGGGAGGCTGAGGCAGGAGGATTGCTGTGAGTTCAAGGCTAGCCTAGGCTACAAAGTGAGTTCAAGGCCAGCCTGAACTGCATAGCAAAACCCTGTCTCAAAAAGACCAAAAAAAAAAAAAAATGGAGCCAAAGAAGCCAAACACACAACAAAAGGACATATTATATGATTCCATTGGTAGAAATTATAATTGATAGAATAATAGTGTAGAAAGTCAGAGGATCATTACTATTCAGGGAACGTCTGCCATGATTGATAATGTTCTGTTTTACTGTTGCCTAATAAGTTGACCCAAAACTTAGGGGCTTAAAATAACAGCCACTTCATTATATTCCATGATTTTATGGGTGAGGAGTTCACCATAAGCTAAGCAATTCTTTTGCTTCATGTGGTTTTGATGGTTGTGACTGAGGCCACTCAATGGTCTTCAGCTGGCAGATGGGCTTGTCTGCAGAGTCCAAGAAATCTCTCCTAACAAGTTCTGATCCTGGCAGTGATCCCTGGAAGCCCAGGCTCCACTGAACTGTAGACGGAAGTGCCGGATATGGCCTTTTCAACATGGCACTCTCAGGGCATTTGGGCTCAGAGGTACTTTCAGAAATCCCAAGAGACCCAGGTGAAAGCTGTAAGTCTTCTCATGTTGGACTCCAAGCAACGTTTCCAATTCATTTGGTCATTCAAAGAAATCACTAAAGCCAATCTAGATTGAAAGAGAGAGGAGATTCTATGGCTCTGGAGAAAGGCTCCGTGTGTACATGGAAAGAATTAACTGGTGGCAGCCATCGAGGAGACAAGTAATCACGGGCAGCATTCTGTTTCTTGACTTGGGTATTGATTACAGAGCTCTCTTCAGTTTGTGAAAATCTGTCAAGCAATATACTTATGTATGCCCTTTTCTCTATGTATATCATTTTAATAAAAAGCTTAAATTTAACCACAAATACCAAACAGAATGACTCTAGAACTGGTTGGTCTCATTTTGGTTCCCTTAGGGCCTGCCTCGTGGACACTCTCACTTGGCTGGAGACCCCTAGCCCATTAACCAGCTATGTGATCTTAGTTTGCATAGGTGGAACCTCTCAGGCTTCTTTCCCTGTGAGGACCTCAGTTTCAATGAGGGTGAAAAGTCTCACATGCTTCCTGGATTATCAAGAAGAAGTATGAGACAACCAGAAAGAAAACATCTAGCATGTCCCGATGCTTGGCAAATGGGCTTCACTTTTTTCAATCTCTGATCACGTCCTCAGACCTCTGATTCCCCAACTTCCAAGGAATGCAGCAGCCAAGACTTCCTGGAACTCTTTTGTTTTGCTTTGTTTTGTTTTGTTTTGTTTTGTGCCAGGATTCAAACTCAGGACCTTGCACTTGCCGGGGAGGCACTGTGCTGCTGAGCTATATCCCTGACTCCTTCCTGGAGCTCCTGACAGGAGTCCACAAGGTGCCTGTCCTGCACACCATGGTCCTCACCTTAGGAGGGAGACAGGGCTACACCGGTAAGCCTCTGTACCCTCCAGGGAGGGTCTGGGTCGGAAGCTGATGAAAACACTTAGTGCAGCTTCCAGAATAAGACCAAAGTGTCTCAGCAGAGTGACAAGTGAATCACCTCAGCAAATGCTTAGTCACTGCAAGGTACTTTCCACGCAGACACATGGAGATGGTTACCAGAGAAACTGCTGGCCAAGATCACACAGCAGCTCAGAGAAAATGTTGTTTTAACCTTTACTTTGCAGGGGGGGAAAGCATTACTTTCCCTTTTCCTTCCCTTTTCTTTTTTGGAGAGAGATTCACTGGAGACAGTGTTGAAGTGGTTGTTTTTGTTTACCCTGGAGGAAGTTTCCAGATAGCTCTGAATCCTGTGCCTTGTGCATGTGGCAGGCCCTTCGTCTTAAGCACTTAATGTTTAAGTGTGTAAACAACCCCCTTAGAGGAAAATGTCACAGCCCTTCCAGATCGCAGAGCCTCCCATCAGCTCTCAGTCACCCACAGAATCCTCCAGGCTTGTAGAACTCACAAAGAACCAAGGTTCAAATTGCTCACTCCAGCTGTACCATGCTCTAGGCTGGGGTACAGATTCCAACTTCCAGGCTCCTGTGCTTCCAATTAACAATAATGAAGATTAATAATGCTTACTCACAGGTGGTTATGAGAAGCAAACAGTGTGATGTGTAGAATTATCTCCAAGAATGCTTTGAAATTACATCGTAGTTGATTAGTTAAAATGAGTTAGTCCCTTCTTCCCTCTCTCCTGTTTCATTATTCCTCTTGTTGCTTTCTTTTTCAATTCTTTTTCTTCCTCCTTTTTCTGTCTGCCTCAGATTCAGTCAACCTTCATTCTCTCCTCTGCTCTCTACTGCCCGTATTTTTTCCCTTTTTTTTTTTTTTTTTTGCCTTGTTTTCAACCCTCCAATCTCCCCTATGCTCACAGCCATCTCTCTGGCTGGCATAGCCTTGGCATTGAGCTACTGAAAGCCAGCCCAATTCTGGTTAAAAACACTGCGATTCTTGGCCAGACTTTCTCTCCTTACGAAGGAAGGTGATGTTTCAGGCACGGGAACTCTTCCCATCCATTGAGGCCCTGGGGAAAAAAATAGCAGCGCCTCAGTGTGTGGCCTTAGGTGGACAGCGAAGTAGGGCTCTGGGTACTGACAGAAATAAATCTCGTGTTTCTGAAAATTGTGAAACATGCGCAGTGAATGTGTCATCCCAGCAAAAGTGAGTCAGTCTCTGGCTGTGTTTGCTTTCTAAATAGAAAGTATATTCCTGGCCAGCCTCCCATTAGGAAACCAGCGGTCAGTAAGCAGAAAGGCAGAGGCAGAAGGGACATGCAAGTCTATACGTTGGAAAGTTACTGGAAAACGTAGGGTTTTCCTGCCACGATATTTTGAAATGAGATTCATTTTAGTCCTTTCCTTTTCTCTCACCCCTGGTGTCTGCACCAAGTACTTCTATCCATTTTAGCCTGAAACCTTAGAGTGACCTACAGAATAGGACATCTACATTGCATCAGGGCAGCCTGGAGAGATTGGATGCTGTCATCTTTGGAGTAAGACAGGCTTGGATTCTAATTCCTGCTTACCTCCACCTAGCAGTGTGTGTGTGTCTGTGTGTGTGTGTGTGTCTGTGTGTGTGTGTGTATGTGTGTGTACATGTCACTGGGCAAATTTCTAACTTCTTTAGAACCTTACTATCATTTCAACCAAATGGGAGAAACCCTGCCTCTTCCCTTGTGAAGATTAGAGGTACTCATGTTATTACCTCTTTCCTAGGAAGGTGCTGTGTTTTGGATCTTGAATCTCTCCAGAGGCTCATGTGCTAAAGACCTGGTTGCCAGGGTGTGGTAGAACATCTGGGAGGCGTGGCCTAAGGGAAGGAAGTTAGGTTATTGGGAGGAGCGGATACCTTTGAAGGGGATATCAGAACCACACCTTTCTGTCTCTCTCTTTTTACTTCCTGAGTTTGATAAGGTGATCAACTTCCTCTGCCACATATTCCCACCATGATTTACTACCCCACCACAGTTCTAAGCTCACTGTGCTTACTAACATTGACTATGGTTGAAACCCCTGAAATTGTAAGCCAAAAGAAACCTCTTCCTCCTTTAACCGGATCGTCTAAAGTGTTTTGTCAGAATGACAGAAAGCTGAGGAACACAGAAGGGAAGTGCCCTAAACTCAGTGTCTCTTTAAACCCAGTTCTCCGCTCACATGGGGTTAACCTACCTAGAGGGGGTGAGGATGCAGTCTACTGAGGAAGAGCCACAGCAGCTGCTGCTAACACAGCTTTGCCTTTTCCACTGCAGACACAGAACTTGGAGAAAAGCAGCCATGCAGGGCACAGGGCCTTCTGTGCCAGCGTCACGCTCAGACAAGGTTCCCCTGCATCCCTGGCAAACACAGATGTTTGTCACATGGGTTCCATGGTGCCAGAGGAAGTGATGCAACCACCCTCTGCCTTTGGGCGAGCCCAGAGGAAAGTGTCCTGTTACAGTGTGGGCGATGCTACCTCAGAGCTCTAGGCTTGCACCCTGCCCCAAGCCCACAGAAGAGGGCAAGTGGGAGGTCCTGTGTGTGAGCACACACTGCTTGCTGTTTAGCCTGCTTTGTGCACCACCATCTAAGCCCTACAAAGGACTCATCCAAGAAAGTCATCCCTGCTTCTTGGTTTCTCCCTTTCCCTGCTCCAACTCACATATTTCTTTTACTACAAACACCTGTTTCCTTTGGCCCAAGCCCTGTGGGGTCCAGCTATTCTACTGACTTCATCTGCATAGCAGGAATATAATTGGAGTCAATTGTAATAACTACATCAATTAAAAACCTATGTAATGTCCATTAAGTAGCCTAGGTAACATGCACTTAATAATATTACCATATGAATTGTGCATTGAGTCACTAAAGTGCAAATTACATATAATGATCAATGTATATATTAATTACAGCACATGCCACAAACATATACTATTTAAAGCTTACAGGACTGTTCCAATGGCAAACTCTTTTGAGCTCACACAAATCTGTTTATGGAAGAAGATTTTCATTCATCAGAACCTTTATTTTTCAGCTCTTTACACAAAGATGATCTTCAGAGAAAAGACTCTAGGAAACCAGTTAGAGCTAGAATGAGATAAACTTGGAAAGCTTCTCTTGGAGCCTCTGCTGAAGAAAAGTCATGGCTTTGAGGGCAGAGTTCCAATTTCTGGGTTCTGTCCTAGCCCGATGGGACTGTCCTTGCCAACCACGGCCCTTCTATGGAGATGTTACTACCTGGGAATGGCCATAAGAGGCCTTGATGGTGGCTACTTCACCAAGACATTAAGTGGCTGATCTCACAGAGAGACCAGTATGAGGTTGCACCACTGCCACAAAATCTCTCTTAGAGGCCTTTGTGTCTTTTTCCCTCTGTCCCCACCCAGCACACAAACTGTGAGCCACCCACGTCGTCTTTGCCTTTCTGTCCCTCAGTAGTCTCACACAAAAGAGAGGTTTAATTCACTAGTTAATCTATCAGCAAGGGTGCAGGAGGGTTTGAGGGCAAGAAAGAGCAAGTGCTCTGGAGTCTGATCTGAAATTAAGCCCTGCTGTGCCTGTTCAACTAGAGTGATCCCAGGCAAGTGTTACAACTTGGTTCTTCAATGTCCCCACAGGCTACATGTTGTAGGCTTGCTGGCCAACCCATGGGACCACTGGGAGACGGTGAGGCTTAGGAGGAGGAGTTACGTGCTGGGGGCTGCTCCTCAGGGCATGTTGGGATCCTGGTTCTCCATCTCTCTTCGCCTTCTTCTCCTTCTCCTTCCTCTTCTTCTTCCTCTTCTTCTCCTCCTCCTTCTTCTCTCTCTTTCTCTCCCTCACCATAACACAAGCAGCCTACTCCACCACGCGCTTCCACCCTGCTCCACCATGTGCTTCCGCCATAATGTAACGTACTGTCACACGCCCAAGGCAATGTGGCCAAGCAACTGTGGACTAAATCTCTGAAGCAATGAACCAGAATAAACCTTTCCTCCTTTAAATTGCTTATGTTTTGTCTCAGGTATTTTGTCACAGCAACAAAAAGCCAACTATCACAAGTCACTTAACATTTTACGTCTTCAATTAAGTAGTGAGTGTGTACAGGTGTGAACCAGTAAGTACTATTTTATTAATATTTTAATTATTTTTGAGGGGCTGGGGATTTAGCTCAGCGGCATAAGCGCCTGCCTTGCAAGCGTGCAGTCATGAGTTCAATCCCTCATACCATATATATATATATATATATATATATATATATATATATATATTTTTTTTTTTTTTTTTTTTTTTTTTTTTTTTTTTTTTTTTTTTTTTTTTTTTTTTTTTTTTTTTTTTTTTTTTTTTGAGACTGGATCTCACTGCATTGCCCAGGCTAGCCTCAAATGCGCCACTGTCCTACCTTAGTCTCAAGCTGGGATACTGCAGCCATCACCACTGAGCCTGGTAAATAAGTACCATGTGATCCTAGGTCTTTCCTCAGAGATGACTTTAAGGATTCAAGAGCTACCAAAAAATGAAAGCTCACAGTTGTGCAGTCCCAAGTTGGCATCTGGAGCTTAAATGCTTTATCCTACCGTCTTTCTCCACTATTGTGTAGGGGAACGAGATGCCGCCTCCTGAGGTGGTTTATGAACCATAAATCGTGATTCCAATGTCTTATTATTCCCTTTTGCATTAGCTAAAGAATCCAGCTTCACCTTTTTTCTTCTCATTCTGGCCTCCCAGAGTCTAAAACTGCAGGTGGCAGGAGCCTCTGGCCACACTTGACATCGGAAATGGTGCTGGAAGAGGAGATCTCAGTCGTGTTCATTTATTTCTTCGTTCGTCCTTGGTTTCACACACTCATCCATTCATTCATTGGCTCTTGTGTTCTCTACCTATGCAAAGAGTGGAAGTTTCCTACTCTAGGATCCCTGCTGGGAGAAGGTAAAGAAGTGCATGTGACTCAGGTGGCCCCTGCCCTAGAAGAGCTGAGTTGTCTGTGATCTTTCTGCTGTGAGTGTGGGGTGTGGTAAATGTGAAGGCAGGTGATCGCAACAGGCCGGTGTGCCTCACAAGCCTGCTGCAGGGACTCCAAAGGCGGATTCGCCTCTGTACAAGCTGGAGCATGGGCATGAAGTACAACAACGGGGTGCATGCAGAAAGGACATGGGGTTGTGAAGGTCTTGAAGGCCACCCTGAATTTTTCCCCTGGACAAATGGGAACCATCCAAGTGATAGCCATCAAGCAAGGGCTGAGCTGGGATGCTCATTTGGGTCTTCTTTGGCTCAAGTGCAGTTAGATTTGCTCTGCCAACTGCAGTTCCTCTGCGAAGTAGAAACCACAGTAAGTGACATTCCTCTGCTATCAGCATGCCCTGGTCTGACTCAAGTAAATCACTTTACAGTCATGCGTCACTTAACGACAGTTACATACTCAGAAATGCACTGTTAAACTATTATCTTGTATGCAAATATTACAGAATACACAAACTAAGTGTCACTAGGTGATAGGATCTTGCAGAATAATCATTATATATACAGCCCCTTGTTGACCAGAATATATGATGCATGACTAGAGCGTTTGGATCTCAAAGTAGGAAATGCTAACTTCTTCACGGGTTGGTTGAGTCTTACTTTTAAAGCAGGCCTGCAGAGATTTAGAGGTCAAACTCTTAACTGCTTGAATCCTGAATTTTCCCACCTGTAAAACAGGCAGGACATTTCCTCTTGCAGTTGTGTGACTGCAAAGGGACAGTGCAAGCAGATTAGCACAGGGCAGAAGTGTCTGCACATGGTAAGCACCCGACACACAATATTACCGCTATTGTGACCTTGGTTAATGTTGATGGCACTGGGGGCCCTATCAGAACCACGAGTCCACATTTTGAGAAGGGAAGAACTGTCAAAGCAAATCAACCTGCATGGTTCTCCCATCAAAGAGAAAAATGAAAAATGCATAACATTTGCCGGAACATACTAGGTTTGGTCCAAGGACTTCCTAAAAGAGCAAGGGCTTTTCCACAGCAGTGCCAGCCCATGCCCACCACCAGGATGTTCCCGCTGATGCCCCAGCCGGGCTCTGAGGAGACAGCAAGGGAGTTGCCCAGGTACAGACGTGCCCAGGGCCGTGACACACCCAGCTGTCTCCACCTTATAGCCTTCAGGGAAGGCAAAGCAGGCTCTGGGCTCCAGCCAGGGTTCTGAGGAAGAGCCCCTGCTTACCTCCAGGTTGGAGACAGACGCTTTTCCACCTCCAAGGCCGCTTGCTGCCTGTTCCTTGGCAGGGAGAAGCTGCCAGGCAAACAAACACCTGTCTCTTGCCATGGCACCTGGCCTCGTCTGCACTCCCATCCAGGCAGAGCCGAGGCTTTGTCCCAAGCCCTCCTGTGCCCTGGGAGGGGACTGTGACCTCCACAGTGCAGAAGAAAGGGTGCTAGACCTGAAGGCAGAAGTCGCTCAGTTTCACCAACACCTTCTAGACACTGAGGACACCTCTGTTACCACGCAGTAGGTGCTCTGAAAAGGACAGACAGTTCAGCAGCTTGTCAGACAGGGAGAGAGCAGTTGATAGCATCTCTAACAAAATACCAGGTGTATATTATCTCATTTAATTCTCATGCTAAGCCTGAAAAGTAGGTCTCCTTAGCTTCACTATGTAGGTAAACTGAGACTCAGAAATAACCTGACCCAAGTTCCAGGGATAGAAAGTGACAGAGCAGCCAGGCATAGGGGAGCATGCCTGTAATTCCAGCACTCAGGAGGCTGAGGCAAGAGGATTTATCACTTTTTTTTTTTTTTTTTTGAGCCAGGGTTTCACTATGTAGTACAGATCTGGAACTGGGGCAGGTTTGTTTGACTTCAGGTTTGCTTCCCATGGCAGCCAGAAAAGGGCATGTGGATTCCAAGTTGAGAAGCCTCCAGACTTCACCCACAGTGTCTAGAATGGCACCAGGTATGCAGAGGGACACAGAGTGGAAAACCAGCCTTCATGGTCCTGTAGCCTGACCGGAAGGACAACTGAGAAGAAGAGGATTACAGGAGGTGGTACTGATGGCCAGTGATGGGGAGGACAGAGGGCCTGTCATGAGTGTGGTCCATGGTCAGCATGAAAGGGCTTTGAACATCCAGGGCCTGACAAGTGCCAGGCACCAATCCCCGAATCTCCTGCGAGGTCAGGTAGATTCCACACAGGAGGGGCCTGTGCAATCCAGATCAACCTGGGCAGTAAAGGAGTAAAACTAAAAACGAGAGCTGCAGCTTAAGAGCTGCTCACTCTGTCAAGATATCCTGCCAGGATCACTGGTCATTCAAGAGACACAAATTAAAACACCGAGGTTCCACCTCACCACAGAAAGAATGGCTAGTATCAAGAAATCAAGTAATAACAAATGTGGAGGGGCTGTGGGGAAAAAGGAATCTTCTCCACTGTTGGTGGCAGTGCAGACTGGTGCAACCACTGTGGAAATCAGTGTGGAGATTCCTCAAAAAACTAGGATTAGAAGTCCCATTCAACCCAGCCATTCCCCTTTGGGTATCTTCCCAAAAGAATTAAAAACATCATACCACAGTGATATATGTGCACTCATGTTTAAAGCAGCGCTGTTTGTAACAGTCAGATCCTGGAAACAACCTAAATGTCCGTAGACTGAGGGCTAGTTAAAAGGATGTGGTATTTTTATACAATGGAGTACTATTCAGCCATAAAGAATGACAAACTGAACACTTTTATATGTAAATGGATGCACCTTGAGAACATACTCATTAGTGAAATAAATTAGACACGTATGTAAACATTGTATTGTTTCACTAGTGTGACAAGCTGAAAGAAGAACCATGTATATGTGCTTGTATATGCACACAAAAATTAGTTAAGATAGTTATACTACTGATTTCTCTGAGTTTGCTGAAGAGGAAGGTTTGTACTGGTGTCGTACAGCAGTACAATGGAAGGCCGATGTCTTGTGCTCTGGGTGAGTGACTTGGGGATGATAATGTGCAATGTGTGCACCACTGTTACCCCTGATTAATGTGCATTAAAATTTTCTTGTAATTTTTTCTCTTCTTTCTTTTCTTTCTTTTAATCTATGAATAAAATGGATTTGGGGGAAAAAAAAAAAGATACCCTGCTAGGCACTGCAGATACCTGATTGCATTTAATCCTAACGACAACTGCACCAGGCAGGAGTTATCTTTCCCTATCACAGATGCGACCCCTGAGGCTCAGGTCAGGTAAATGACCATATGAGTTGGTAAAGAGCAGAGTCAGCACTTGTGCTCACATCAGACTGACTCTGATAACTGTCCTGTGTCATAAGCCCCAAACGCTGCAGGTGCCAGGCCCGTTCCACACTTGAGGAAAGCGGGTGGGCAGAATAAGAAGGCAGAAACAGCAGAGCACCGAGGGACCCGCATCTGTCCTCAGCTTCAGTCTGTCCTTGCCAACTGAGAGCCAGGACCTGTAGGGCCAAACTTCTCCACTGCAGCACAAACTGGAACCATTTCTATGTCCAGATGTACAGTCTGGTTTCCAGGGTTGGAGATGAGTGTTTGAAATGATGAACTGTGTGCCTACCCTACAAATCCTGTCTACAGGATGCCCACAGGTGAGCATTTTGCCGTGTCTGGACTGAGCCATGGGGGCCGAGGGCACCACGCCACTACAAGTGTCGAGCAGAGTCTGGACAGCAGCCCCAAGGGGACAGTGAGGAAGCCATTGGCAGAGGTCTGCTGAGGCTAGGCCTGGTGACTCTTCAGATTCCTTCTGAGGTGAGACTGCGTTGACCCCCGAACTGGCAGAACGGGCATGGGTGGGTGCTACGAGCAACGGCAAGAAGCCAGGATCCAACCCTTCCCCGTCATTAGCCTGATGATCCCAAACCTCCCGCGTCTGCCCCATGGTCCCCTCACCCCGTATGCAAGGATGGCTCTGCCCTGAGTCTCAGGCCCGACCATCCAAGGCAGTGGCACCAGAAAGGCACCCTCAGTGTACCCTGAACGTGCCCCCAGACCCCTCTCCACCTGCCCAGTCCTCGCATGTCCTCTTCTCCAAGCCTTTTCCGTGAACTCCCGTCCTGCCCCAAATCACAGCCCCCTCCACCAATCGTTATGACAGAGGACGGTCTCTGTCTATTCATCTTTTCTCCCCTGCCAGCCCACAGTCTCCTCAACGTTTACTCTCCAACTGCTCATGGCGTTCCATCATGATCCATTTTCTGTTGCTGTGACGGAATACCTGAGACTGAGTAACTTGTAAAGAATGAAGTGTATTTAGCTCAAAGCTCTGTGGGCTGGGGATCCGAGATCAGGCAACTGCACCTGATAAAGCCACTGCTGCTTCCCAACAGTATGAGGAGGAATAAGAGAGAGAGGAGGAGGCCGAGCTTCTGAGATAGGTAACCTGCTCCCGGGAGAAAGGCGGGAATCCACTCACGGGTCATGGATGGCCCCAATCTCTCCCCGGGGACCCCCTTCTAAAACTGTCCCATCCAGGAATCCAGGTTCCAACCCACAAGCTTCCGAGGACCACACAAACCATGGCATGCTGCCACGATCCCTCAAGATGGTGGGCATTGAGGGCCACACTACCAACATGGAAGACAGGCCCCTCCAGGCTCACGGTTCTGCTTGACCTCGGTGTGGCCAGGGTCCTCTGTCAGGGACAGCCGGCAAGGACAGGTGATGAAATGCAGATGGGTCTGAGCCCCGTATCTACCATGACTGAGGCCTCTGTGTTTCCTTTGCCCGACAGACTCTGCTTCTCGCCTTCCCTCCCAGGCATCAGGGAAAGCCCGGGGGACCCTGGGGACCAGGGAGAAGGGAAGCACAGGTGACAGCTTTTACTGTTTCATTTTCTAGTGTTCCCACTCCCCCACCAACCACGGCCAAGGCCCCACTTACAGAAACACTGGTCCTGAACTTGGAAACCGGCCCTGCCTCTGCCATGGCAGGCAGCCCTGAGCGAGCTGCCAGGGCCAATGAGAGGAGGACAAATAGCCCCATGTCCTCTTCAAGAAGACCGAGAGCCAGCGGCTCACCCCAGGAACCCAGCCAGGTTCCCTGCAAGTCAGGACCCGAATGCATGGGCCCTAATCAGCTAAGTGCCCTCCGCTTCCTCATGCTCACACCCCAGTGACAGCACAGAGCTAATCCCCTTCTCCCTGCACAGCTCACACTGAGGCAGCGGCCCAGGAGCATCTCCTGCAGCCAGCAGCTGGCTATCTGAGAAGACTGTCAGCCGTCCCGTGCAGAGGAGGGAGCCTGGGGCTCGGAGGACGACTCGGGTGGTGGTGGACACCTGCCTCCCGTGCCCTGGTCAGGGTGCCCTGCCCTCACGTGCTGAAACTATGCACACTGGCCTGCTAGCCCTGTGTGTGTCCCTTGACAGCTTTATTTTCCTTTTTTTTTTTTTATCACTTTTCATATCATGACGTATTTTTTGTGGGAAACTCACTAGAATGAAAGGTTTGCGTTTAGCGACCTTATGGTGCTATTTACTACAGCCCACATTTCTCCTTCCTAGTAAGAGGTCAGGAAATACTTGAAGAAGGAGGGAAGGAGGGAGGGGCTCTTTAGAGAAGAGAAGTCTCTGCCTCTGTCTGCCTAGTTGGCATCTTTCCTTCCAACCCACCCTGACAAGTGACCCCGCAGCCTTCCAAGAGAGGTGACTCCAGCAGCTACTTCCTGAACCACCATTCCCCGGGGCCCACTGCTGTGGGGCAGTAGAAATGCATGCCCTCACTGATTTCTCAGCAACTCCGAGGCCTGGGCCACGGCTTTGACTCAGGCTTTCCCTGGCTTGGCTCTGCTGACATTCAGAGCCGGGGCAATGGAGCGGCAATGTCCTGAGCACAGCCAGGGGCTTGATGGCATCTGTGGCCTCCACTCAACAGACACCTTTACGCTCAGGTGAAACAACCAAAAACATCTCTAGACATCTCGAAGTGTTCCCTCGATCACTCCATCGGAGAACTTCTGCCTACAGTCTACAAACAAGGAAAGCCAGGTCGGCTAGGTCAGCCCCCTGGTGCCATGACCGACCAGGGCTTTACCCCAAGTTGGTCTTGATGGCTCCATTCTTCCGGGTTCCCTCCCCCAGGCCCACTGGCAGGCAGGGCCCATGGGGAAGCCCCCAGCTGTGCCCAGGCCCTGTCAGGCTTCCACATCCCAGCGGGGACCCGTGAGGCCCCTTGTGTGCACGGAGCCTTGGCCAGTGGAGGCTGAGCAGCTTGGAATCCACTTCAGCCCCCCGGGCCGCACCCGGGAAGCATCATAAAGGATAAATCACATCTCCTGATTATCTGTGAGTCTCCGGCCAGCTAAGACTTCCCTTTTGTGACAGCTATTTGCTCTGCGATTCCCCCACCCCGGAGAAGGAGCCGCAGCACAAGGAGAGCCCTGGGGCCGGTCCAAGCTTGAGTCCGAGCCTCCCTGCACAGCCCTCCCGCCGCCCCACCCATCTGGGGCTGATTCCTGCCTGGGCATGCCTCCTCCTCGTGAAATCCCCCAGATCTGTTTTGGTTTTTGTTTTCTGTTTTCTCAGAAGCATTCTTGATTGGAGATGCTCACTCACTGACGTGTCTAAAAATCACTGCAGTCAGAGGGAGCTTCTAAGGGGCCCAAGGGCCAGGGTGCAAATCAACTTGAACCTGCGACAGGAAAAGTGGTTCCTGCCCCTCTCTCTGGGGGCTCTTCACAGGACAGTGCAGGCTTCCCAACTCTCACACCTTCTAGCCCTTCACCCTCTGGGGTTCCTTATTCATCCCCCTTCCTTCCTATAAGCCACAGTCATGCTGAACCACTTACTAACTTTTAAACATTATTTCATGCATGTTACTGTCTTTACAGTAAATGCTTTTCTTCTCCTCTACCCAGAAAACTCCTATTTATACCCTGAAACCCAAAGTAAATGTTTCTTCTTTCTCCAACCTCCGTCCCAACCCAAACCAAGTTTATCCCTCCTTCTCTGGGATTCCTCATCAGCTTGTACAGATGTCAGTTTACCTGGGTCTACCCTCTCCTGGAAATTTTTCACTAGCAGTCAGAAATTGTCAGCAGAGAAGTAAAGCATACTTAAATTATGTCCCCCCAGGGTCTTGATTTCCCACAGACATGGTTTTCCTTGGTTCACTAATACATGTGACTGGCATGCATGGATCCTCTGGATGAACTTACAGACACCCTCACTCTAAGTTGTTCCAGATTCAAGAGCAGATGATATGGGGCATCACTGCCTGTGAGAACAGTCTGAGTCCCCTGCACAGTTGGGTGCTGCTGTGGTAGTGCAAGGGTCAAAGAAGGCCCCTGACCCAGTCAATCCCCTTTTCACTCAGTGCAAAAATGTGGAGGGAGCTGGTATCTGCCTCTGCATGCCAGCCTCCCTCGAGAAGGCCATGCCTCCCCCGGAGACCAGGCACAAGGCTGGCTGGGCCCCAGGGACACGTCTCTGGTGCTCAGGTCCCGATGTGGGGGAAGAGCAGGTGGAAGTCCTGCCTCACCTGCTCCACAGCCGGCCTGCCCTCCAGCAAAGCCCTGAAATGTCACACCTCACCTCCAGAGCCTCAGCCTCCTTTCACTTTGGTGGACAGTAAGACCAGGCATTGGTGACCTTGTGGAAGCGGGACTGGTCATAGTCACAGCGTGTGGCAAAGCAGGCCGGCAGGTGTGTGGCTGGCACATCGTAGGGAGCACTGGTGGAACCCCACGCCTCTATCTTCCCGGTGCCTAGACTTTATGAGACAACTACGTCTGGAACAGTACCCCAGTGCAACCATTTAGAAAGTTACTCCACGACCCCACTGAGGGAATCAGCAAGCTATTATGGGGTAAAAACCCAGAAACTCTTAACTAATGGAAAAGGCTGAGACTGAGAAAGAGGGTGAGTCAGTAATTTAGGGACAGGCAGCTGTGGGTGATGGACAACAAAGTCAGCTGTGATTCCTGAGACAGTTTGCAGTTCGCAGAAGGGCATGGTTCTAACCTGGCCTCAGCAGCTCACCCCTGGTGCCCAGGCGCCGAGACGGTAGAGCAGGGAAACAGAAGACGAGAGATGGGCTGTGGAAGCCTCCACCAGAGCGCTGCCAAGGGTCTGGGCAAGTTGCAGAAGTGGGGGAAAAGAAATAAATTTGGAAAGTCTGAAAGACACACAGCCAGGAAACTTGGTATGCTATTAAATTAGTAGCTAAAGACAGAGTCATCAAAATGACTCAGGTACTCAGGAACCTGAGTGGGTCAAGGTGCCGTTAGCAAAAACAAGGGATAAGGTAGGAAGGGCCATTTTTTCCAGACAGGGGAGAGGAGAGGCCAGCAAGGAGGCCAAGAACTGCACACTGGGTCTGTTGAGTGAGAGCTACCCTGGCAACCTCCAGGCGAATACACCAAGTGTACATGCCTAAACCTCAGGACAGAAGTTAAAGCCAGAAACACGGCAGGGAAGTCATTAAATCTATTTTTAAAAAAGAAAAGAAAGGAAGAAAGGAAGAAAGGAAGAAAGGAAGAAAGAAAGAAAGAAAGAAAGAAAGAAAGAAAGAAAGAAAGAAAGAAAGAAAGAAAAGAAATGCATCAGACTTGGAGCTGGGGGGAGGAAAAAGGGAGGAGGCCTGGAGTCTACCCCATGGATCGCAGCCCATCCGGGAAACCCCAGAGAGGAGAAGGGCTGAGCAGAGAAGGGAGGAGCAGGCACAGGGGACTAGCAATCAGGTTATGAGCAGCGTGGAGGGTGTCCTCACCGCCGTGGTTGCCCTTTGGCCGCAGAGGATGTGTCCGGAGACTCCCAGCGGACACCTCACTCTGTAGAGGAGACCCAGCCCCAGAGCCGCGCATACCGTGTGCCTCCCCATACCTGCATACCTGGGATAAAGCCGGAGCCCCAAATTAGCCAGAGTTAGAGATTAGCAACAACTTCTAATAGAAACAGAACAAGTTTAAAACAATATATTCGAATTAAAGTTATTCAAAATTTAAGGACTTCTTATTTCTGGAATTTTCCATTTAAGATTTTCAAACCACAGTCAACCACGGATAAGTGAAACTGCGGAGAGTAAAACCAGAGGTAATAATGGTGGGGAGAGGAGAGCATGAACCATTTTCTACCTAGCTGGCAACAATGCCCACAACCCTGGCTGCCGTTCAGAGAGATGAACTGTCCCTAGGTGAAGGCTCAGCCCTCTCCCTAAGTGGCCAGTGCAGGGAGGTCAGCAGGCGCGGTGATGCCCCAGTTTATGGGTGGAGACACTGAGCAGGACAGACAATAGATAAGTGACACTTGAGTGCCTGGTCTCATCAGGGGTCATCAGGGCCAACCCACTCCACCTCCAGCTCCCGCTGCCTCTGCAGCCTCTCGTGGCCTTGCAAGGGTACCCAGAGACTCGGTTCCATGCACCCCAGCACATCCTGGCTGCAAGTCAAAGGGCTCCTGGCTGCCAAACTGCGATTGCAAAACTTCTTCTGATGATTTAACTATAAATGAATCTGAAACATACGGACTGAATTTCCCTTCAACTACGCACTCAAATTTTCATTTGATTAAAAAATAAAAAGGCTCTTTTGACAGATTGTGAGGGGAGGGAAGGAGAAGAAAAACAAGGTGGTTGTTATGCAGCGGTGGAAGAGGTGTGAAAAGCCAGGTGCCCCATGGAGAGGGTGCTTTCCTGTCCTTCCCAAGTGCAAGTCAAGTGAGAGATTTTACAGGGGCCTGGAAACCTTTTCGGGGGGGGGGGCAATGATACTAGATCTGATGGCAGGATGGGGGCAGGGTAGGGTTGTTTCAAGGACTGTTGAGGGGTCCTGGGCAGCTTCCAAAAGAGAAAAGTACACAAGCTGGTGTGTGCACGGTGCACACGGACAACAGACGCTGGCAGGCGGGATGTGTGTGGGACATATTTGTGTGTGTGTGTGTGTGTGTGTGTGTGTGTGTATCTGAGCCATCTAAGTATCTGTCAGTATCCATATATAGAAAGACACATAGATATATTTAGGAGCTATAAATATATAAAGATTCCCAAGTAATTGCTTGGAAAACAAAAGCCCATTCTATATATAAAACTGAATTCTTTTCCAACTGGAAACTGAACCCAGGGCCTTGAACACATCACACTAGTACTCTACCGCTGGGCTATTTCCCAAGCCTGTTGTTTTTTTATTTTGAGACAAATTCTCCCTCAGTCTTTCAGATTGGCCTTGCTTGACTGAACGCGTGATCTTCCTGTCTCAGCCTCTCAAGTGGCTGGGATTACAAGTGTGTGCACCTCACCCAGCTGAGTTTGATTTTACATACCAATAATGTGAATGCTTAGAATGTTTTGTATGCACTCGAAAATACACATAGTAGTGTGTATGGTAAGTGTTTACACTCTTTAATGTATCAGCATAAATATATACATAGGTATCGTCCAACAAAATACAAAGGGAATGGGAACTTACCGGAGAGCAGTGGGTGCTTCTAAACCTGACCCAGCTCCAATCTTGATCCTAGCTTTAGGAAGAGACCCAGGCTAGCTGGAGGCCTCTGAGCAGTCTGCTCACCTTAGAGTGGCATAAGGAGTGGGCTCCATCAGAAGGTCTGAACTGGACACACAGAGAGGGAGCCAGCCCCGCGCAGAACAAAGACCCCTGCCTTGGAATGCACAGGTCCTAAACATCTACACATCTGACCTCTGCTAGGACTAGATACTTCCAAGCCATGCACTGCCTACAACTCCTTATGCTGAAAGTCTCAATGGCCAGCTGAAAACATCCAAGAAGGTGAGGAGAAGTCCCCTCAACCGCAGTAACCATACTAATCACCTTCACCAAAAGGTGCTTAGGAGCTCTGACTTCAAATTCTGAAGGGCCCGGAGCCAGAGACTAAATTTGACTATGGTGGCAGTGGAGTTTTTTGTGTGTATGTTTTCCATCCCAGTAAATTCTACAGTCCCATTCTTTTCTTTTTTCTTTCTTCTCCCAATCCTTTGGTATGGTTAAGAAATAGTTTTGGGAAACACTTTTCAAAACACAACAGCAGAAAGAGGGTGAGCAGCCAATATGTTTTTCAAGAGAACTATCTGGCAGCCCTGACATGGATTACCACACTGGTGCAAACCTCGACTGATGGCGGGGTCACAGATGTCAGAAGCATGTGTATCCAGAAACATGCACAACTGGAATCGCCATCCCCTCTCCAGGCCCAACTGAGATTGCAAAACGTTGGTCAGTATACAGAGAGATCGTGTGGTCACAGCTTTCCCCTGCGTAGGGTGCGCCCAGGAAGCTAAACTGCAGTGGTGATAAGTGGAAATTCCTTGACTGAGCCCGTATCAACTGGGCCTTTCCATGCATGTTTCTGTCAAGAATGGTTTTCTTTTAGAAAAGCCCTGTCAGCCAGAGGGAATAGGAATTCTTGCCAAGGCTGCAAGGCCATGGTTATCCCATCTGTTAGGAACCTGCCAGTTCTTCTGGCACAAGGCTTAAGACTTAATCCTCAGTGGGGTACAGGCAGTGAGAGGATCTAATTGCCAAGGTCAAGAGCTCTGATTTGGGAGCCAGACTGCAATAGTTCAAACTTTAGCTCTAAAGTTCCTCAACTCTGTGCCTTGACTGCCCATCCGTAAAATGGGCATCATAGTAATTGTGACCATGTCATAAGGATTCAACAAGACAGTGACATAACATAGTGTCTAGTACACAATGAAGTTTTAATAAATGGTAGCTATTATTTTGCTGCTCGGTTTTTACGTCCAGCTTATGAAAATAAAAAAGCAGGAAAGAAAGTTTTGCCTAGAATGACACTGGGAAAAATTTACCATGAACTGTATGTGAATTTCTTCTCTTTGATACCTTCTTTTTTATTCTTTTCTAGCGGGTTATGCATTTGGTAGATACATATGTGCATGTCACATGCTCTGACCATGTTCACCCCTCTACTCTCACCTCTTCACCTTAATTCCCTTTTCTTAAACACCGTAAGAGTTCATTATGGTGCCTCCACCCAAAAGTACAACACACTCACTGCATCTATTTGCTAATCCATCAATGCGTTCTTACATTCATTTAGCACCACACTCAGACACTGCAGTCTGAATAGAATATGGCTCCTCATTGTCTGAAGAAGATAAACCCGGACAGAATGAAGCCTGAGGCCCAGGCTCCCACATCCTCCTAGAAGGCAAAAAGAGAGAAGACTTGTGACTGGAGGGACTTGGGAAGGCTTCCGTGATGGGCTCAAAGATAAAAAATAAATCAGTAACTAAAAAAGTGAAGACTCTGGAGGAAACAGGGCAGAACCGAGGCTCAGAGGAAGCAGAGTCTGGAGCGCTTGTCTCCCGGAGCTGGGTGACGACAGGCCATAGAAAGACCCTAAAGCCCGACAACAGAAGAGCTGAATACCTGCTCCCGAGGTGGCAGCCTTCCGGGGCAACAGGGAGGAGACGTCCATCCCCTTCATTGCTACTGGTCCCTTTGGACTTGGCTCGGACGTCACCTTCCCTTAGGCTTCCTCCTGCCCTCAGCCCGCTCGCCACCTTTGGCATCCCAGCGTACAGCTGGACCCACATCACTTTGTCTTCTCTTGCAGTTTGGGTTGTGCAGTTGACACCTGTCATGCTCTCCACTCTATTCCTAGTGCTAGCATCTGGTCATCATTCTAAGAATGAAGAGATAAGGGAAAGAGGGAGAGAATAAAGGAAGAGGGTGAGTTAGAAAGGACAAAGCTGGGTCATCAGCAAGAGACTCACCAGGAGACAGGGAGCCTGGCCTGGGGCCATCTCTTTGGACAGCACTCTCCATGGCCAAAACTCAATGGAGGAAGAACTTCCTGATTTGAGGCTTGTTGTGATGAAGATAAGCCACAGCAGAGATCTCAGGGTTCCCAAGGTGAGCTGCACAGTTTGCCAGGGCTATGCAGTTGGAGTTCAACTTTTACGACGTCGCAGTGACAAGGACTGATGTGATAACAGCATCAGTTACTCATGGAAATGGGCCACGAGGAAACTCATACATGCACCACCTTTAGCAAGCAGCCTCTTAGCCTAGTTCGGAATCTACATCTGACCCCTCAGCCAAGGAGACTCAAAACAGAACAGCAAGGGGAAAACAATGATTATAGCTCTATGATCTAGGTACTGCAGTATGTCTTTTACATACAGTCTTGGAAGACAGATACCATATGTGTTTTATAGTCAGGAATCCTGAGGGCAGCAACTTGCCCAGGGATACATAGCTAAGAAGAGTCAAGGTTGGGAACTGAACCCAGGGTTGCTGATTCCAAAACCTGTGCTCTTGCTTTTCATCATGCTGTGCTCTTCTCTGCCCTTCTGTTACAGTGGAATCATTCTAACTGCCTGCTAGACACCCATCTCTCATTTCACTATCATTTGACAATGTGCAGTTTTTCAGGGAAATCAAGGAACCCAGGATGAAAATCCTACTCACAGATTATGTTGAATTGCTTGGATTTCCTTGAAAAATGTCTGGCACTGCCAACAGCTCTGGTCTGGTTTCCAGCAGTGGCCCGAAGCCTTGTTCAACCAGAAGGCTCTGAGAATTGATTGGCTGTGGTCTCCCTGATGGTGAACACCAACAGATGTTGTGAATCAGACACTGCCATCTGTCCATGACACTCAGCTTTATGAGGGTCCCCTGGGCTTCACCAGCCTGAAGAATCATCCATGGCTCCATGAGGGCATTGCCATGGCAAATCCACAGAACTGCAGGAATGCTGGCTTTCCAGTGGGAAAGGCTTGGCGCACTTTGGGGCCCTGGGTATGCTCAATGGCAGAGTGGAAGACAAAGGCCCCTAACAGAAAGGTCTGCTCCCTAATGTCACAGATGTGTGAAGAGAAAGAAGAAGAAGAAGCTCCAGGTAGGTCAACGCAAAGGAGGTAGGAGGAAAAGCAGCAGCTTGACATCATGGGAAAGATCAGGGAAATAAACAGGGACTCTGTCCCGAGCTGTGAACACACTGATGGTTACTGGGCTGGATGCTTCCTGCACACCATCCCAAGTGCCCACAGCAGCTCTTTGAAATCAGAACCACTATTTCCATTTCACAGAGGAGAAAACCGAGAAACAGAAAGATTATGTGAGATGTCCAAAGCCGCTAACCTACACTCTACTTTCTGCTAGAGCCACTAACCTACAGTCTACGAGAGATGGGTGTCTAGCAGGCAGTTAGAATGATTGTGACTATTTTTTGCTCACCTTTGGATTCTTCACCAAGATCAAGACCAACTCCAAAATTTACAGGCCTCAATGTGAAGTAAAAGTGAAAATGCAGAGTTCCTACTCAATGATTATCAAAGCAAGGCATGGTGGTAATCCCCGCCGTCAGGAACCTGAGGGAGGAGGATCACAAATTCAAGGACAGCCTGGGCTACATAGTGAGATCCTGTCTCAAAAAAAGTATTTCAACATGGTAACAGCAGATCATTAAACAAAGTGTAAGGAACTTGTAGGCACAGTGTGTTGTATAACTGCCTAAGTCACGCACTCATGACATCGAATAGCACTATTTCTAGCACATAATAACTAATCAGTAACATTACAAAATCAGTCAATGACAGTAAGACTGGAAACCAGATTTGTCTGTTTGATTTCAAAACCTGGATCCTTCCAGAATTCCTTGTTTCTTTCTTCCCAAATATAATCTCCCTGTTGTTAATTTTCTTACCTGTAAAGAGGTCAAAACAATTACACTAACACAGAGTTATTATAAGGGACCAAAAACAAACAAACAAACAAAAAACTACCAAGGAATGCATAACAGTGAAATATATCATTTGGAAGTTAAAATGTTTTGTAAATTACTTTTTCAGTGTCTCCTTCCTGAGTATTTTATGTTTCTTGGATCGTGACTCAGGTGAGTAGTATAAACTGGGCACACACCATCTAGGGCCCAGAGTCCAGTGGAGTCCAGGGCTATCCTTCACCAGGGAGGAGGGGACCTGCCAGCCATGCTCTATTTCCTCAGTATGCAGCATCAGTGACAACCTTCAGCCTCTTACAAGTCACCTCAGCACTATCTCTAGCATGGTCATGCTTTTGTGCAAATGATTTAAAAGGCCCTTTCCTCCTGCGATACTTTAGCAAAGAAAGACTGAATTCCCAAGTTCTTCATGTAAAATAGAGTAAGTATGGGAATGACATTTCCTGCAGTGCCCCATCTTTGAGATCCCCGTGTAACTTGTTCTTTTCCTCAACACGTGATTGTGAGTTGATCATCACTGAGGGGAACAGTACCACCACTGAGTCACAATGCAGGGCAAACCACAGACTTTCTAAAGACACTATCAGGCTGAGCAAGGAATGACTATCTATTTGGATGTGTGAACAAAAACACTCTTCTCCTCCCACCAGCAGGGTCTCACTAAATTTCCTAGGCTGTGATCAAATTCACAATCTTCCTGCCTCTACCTCCCAGATTGCTGGGATTACAGATGTGCACCACCACATAGGACCTTGTCTTCTTTTCTGAGAAGATATTTACCAGTTAACAGACACATCCTTTAAGAAAAGACCTGAGTAGAAGTTAGAGTAGATTGGGTAGTCGCCTACACAGATACACTTCCTGATCTACATATATGAAACAGGAATAGCTTCAAATTATTCTAAAATGTTCTAGTAAGATTTAAACAAAGCAAAGATCCAAACACTGAGCATGGAACCTGCTACCTTATGGGCACCAATAAGCACCAGTTCAATATGCATCAAATCCCTTACGCTGCAGTCGTGCATCTGAAATACAATCCTGAATCAGACAGGCTCTCACTGCTATGATTCAGTATGATTGGGCTCTTCTGTCCACATGCTGTCCTACCCACATCATCCCGTTGGGTCTAATTCCCTATCCTGTGGCAGCATGTTCCCTGGATAGTTACTTTTCTTGTTGCTGGGACAAAATACCCTACACTCACAGGTTAAAGGAGACAAGGTTTACTTTAGCTCACACTTTGTGGAGGTTTTGATCCATAGTTTGCTCCAAGTCAGGGCGTCATGGCACAGAGATATAGCAGAGGAGAAACAGTTCATGGCGTGGCAGGCAGAAGGCAACAAGCAGCAGCAACAAGTACCAAACCTCCCTTTTTATCCAGTTCAAAATACGAGCCTTTTGGCTGATGCCTCCTGCACTGAGGGTGGAGCATCTGTTTTCAGTAAATCCGTTCAGCCATACCTAGAACTGTGCTAATTCCAATCAGTGGACTGATCTACTACCACACACCTTTCATCCCAGGACCGATCACCCTAGATCCAGCCAGTTTTGAAAAGCCTCACCTATGAGCATCTGAGGCTTTGGGGGAACATGTAGATACAAGCCATAACAAAAGCCCCACAAGTACTGTCGGCCTCCTAGTGTGTGACAGTGTGACCCAAGTAGCTGGACACTCCAAGAGGAGTGCAGGTCCCTCTCCTCACAATCCACAGAGCCAATCCTCTCTGTCCATCTCTCTTCAATTCCTTGACTGTAGCAGAAGGACCACAACTATCAATGGTTTTGTTTTGTTCCCAGCAGTTTTGCCTGCATCTGGCTCAGAAAAATAAATTGAATTATTTGCCAAAATTTTAAATCAGATTTCACACTGGGCGTTATTTCACAATATTCTCTCCTTTTGAAGTCAGAAGCTCTGATTTCACTGGGCCAAGTAGGTAGGTAGCTACACCTTCAGATGGAGCAAGCATGCTTTTCTACCACCACTTACTACGTTTATACCCAGCTTGTTCTCCTGTGTTTTGCTTTTCTTTTACCTGACCAAACTCCCCAAGAGTTTGATTTCTCAACACTTAGCCTAAGCCTCCAACCTCCAGCCATTAGCCTTCTGGATAAACCTGAAGATAAAGAAACACAGGCCTTGAATAGAGGAAAATGAAAGAGAAAGGGAAAGAAGAAAATCCAGGGAGATAAAAGCAAACTAGTATTTTAAATCACTCTGCCTCAGAAGCATTAACTAGGATCAAGCTGGGGGCATGAAAATATGTCTCTGGGTTCCTCAAACCTCTCAAAGCCTGTATCCTTGACCTCAAGAGATTGAAGAAAGCATTGGCCTGCTACCAGCATCAACAGCATCAAAGCGCTGGCTGCTATGGATGCCTGGGAGCCCCAAAGCTATGAAGCCCATATGACAGCAAAGCCCAGGGCTAGTAGAAAGATAGGACAGGGTGCTGTCCACGGGTCTCAGCGTCTCCAAAATGCTAACATAGGGCTTGGTGCCTGGTTGCTCAGTGGGAGCTGTTACCACATTCAAAGTCCAAACTTCCACAACCTCATTTAATTCTCACAAGAACCCCAAGTGACCGGAAGAGCTGGCCTGTGCGATGGGTGCAGACACTGAGACTTCAGGAGATGAAGTTAACTTACCCTGGATCCTAATGCTTGTGAGGACAGAGAGATTTGGGTAAGATGGTGTAGGGGGGAATTCTGAGTGTTGTTTCACTGAGTGGAAGCCCCCAATACTCCAAGTGGTGTCAGGTGCCAGCTAGAGAGCCCTTGACATCTTGTAGAGGGCGCACCCCGTAAACAGAGGCAGCTACAGCAGCCCCAGGTGGTGCTCACAAAGGCAGAACAGGAGCCAAAGGCCTGGAATTCAACTCTTTGTTCTGTCTCTTTCTTCAGACCTGTATAATATGGGGCCAGTCACTTAACTTCTCTGTGCCTCAGTTTCTCTCTCTCTCTCTCTCTCTCTCTCTCTCTCTCTCTCTCTCCTCTCCCTCCCTCCCTCTCTCTCTCTGCAGTACTCAGGCTTCAAACCAGGACCCTACCCATCAGCTACATTCCTGGTCCAGGCTAGGGGCGTGGCCGAGGGGTGGAGCACTTGTCTAGTATTAGTTCCATCCCTTTGTAAAAATTTTTATTTTGATACAGTTCTCTGTTCTGCTAGGTTGCCCAGTCTGGGCTCAAATTTGTCATCCTCTTGTCTCATTCTCCCAGAGTGCTGGGATTACAGGTACGGACCACCACGTCCAGCTCACAGTTTCCTCACTACAGCTGTGTCACTTGTGAGATGGGGTTGCTAGCGGTACTACTCTCATGAGTGTTTTCAAAACATAAGGTATAACGTCTGACCCTGGGATTGTAGAATACGTGACCTCATGCCACAGCCTCAGGCCAGGTCACACCTTTACATCAGGTCGTGCTGTTCCCCACAGCTGTGGTGTGGTGCAGTCCCACAGAGACCAGGCCTGGTGCTCCGTTTCCTTGGGGCAGGGGCTGTCTCTGGAGCTTCCCTCTGCTAGTCCTTCTGACAGGACAAGGCTCTTTGCCATCACTCTCTCCTCCATCCTGTTCCAGGCTCTGAGGTGACAGACTCCAGAGGACAGACCCATGGCAGGCCAAACTTCATAACTTACGCTAAAGCAGCGTCTGGCTCTGATCACTCCTTTCCAGCTCGTGCAGAGCAGGACCAACCTAAACTAGAGACACAAGAACGTGATTTGACCAGTGCAGACTTGAGCAGCTGCAGACAGTTTTGGCCCCCACAGATACCAGGCAGAAGTGAGGAGAAGGCATCAAGTTTCATAGGCAAGGCTGAGACAGGCCACTTTAGGGACAAGGGGATGGAATTGTGGCAGAAACAACCTAGAAAGCAATGGCAAAGTACTGGTGGGACTGATGCAAAGCAGAGGTTTCAGAAAGAAGGGAAACTCAGAGAACAAAAGACATTTTGCAGAAGGAAACAAAGCCAGAAAGACCTAGGCAAGCCAGTCAGCAAAGGGGAAAATAGTCAGATCAGGGTAGACCCGGGAGGTGGCAACCCAGGCGTCTGCCTTCCTGTCTCTCCGGAACCCCAGTGGTTTAGATTTTCGAGCCTGGTTTTAGACAGAAAGCTCATATGTACTTGAGACTCTAATTTTCCACCTTTCAGCTATGTGGTCTTGAGCAGCGACTCCCTGGTTTTACAAGGGTGAGTGTGAAAATTCTGTCAATTAATCTAAATGAAGCTTTTGGCAGCAAGGTGTGGGTTAAACACAAACTATTACAGTTATTACACTCTAGTTAAAGGTTCAGAAGTGGGCTTTATCTTCTGATCTCCTTATTTGGTGATTTCTCAGGGCTGCACACCGGCACTCTCTCTAACCTGAGCATAAGAGTCCTCTGCCTACGGTCTTCCACTGACTTCTGGAAGTCACAGCTCTTGGTGTGGCTCTCAACAAAAATCACCAGACTTTCTGATGAATCCTGCTTGTCCTTCCAAGCCACTTCCAAGTTCTCTGCCTCCTCCAAACCTTGAGTGACGGCTCTTAGCAGCTACTGGGGTGACCGTGAGGCCCAGCAAACCTACCACAAACCTTAGTCCCATGCATTTCTCACGTTCCCTGCCTTTATCCCTCCTGGTTGGTTCCTACTGAGTAACTTCCTCTGAGACAGGAGATTTACTGTGAGGTTTACGCTCCCAGTAGCAACAAGACCAGCACACAGCAAGCACCCAGTGAATAGTAGTTAAATGAATGTACAAGTGAGTGACTGAATGGCCTCCTCCGGGGCATCTCTAAATTCAGGCACATTTCTGCTTCCATGGGGACTCCTGATTGCTGCTATAGCCAGAACACAGGTCTTAGTACTCTAGGCTCTTGACTGCACCTGACCTCAAAGGCTACTGCCTCTGAGGGAGGCTCAGAATTTTTAGGTGATGGGAATGTGTTTCTGTTTTCTTTATTTCTTTGAAAAATAATCCAAAAAGATGGCATTTGAAACCACATATCTAGTTGCATTGCGGTTATAGGGTAGGCAGGGTAAGTGGTTTATGAAATGTCAGAAATGGCCTTCGGAATTAGAAGGTCTCCCCGAGCATGACTTCCAGCTCCCAAAGGCAGTTGCCCCTCCGCGGCGCTGCTGCTGCTGCTGCTGCTGTCTGTTTGTGGCCCAGCACGGCAGCTGCAAACCCTTCATGGTCCCTCCGAACATCTGCCCAACCATCCCAGTGAGGCCACGAAGCCAAGACTTTGCACTGTGTGTCTCATGGGAGAGAGGCTTGTGTCCCTCAGCCCTGCTGGGCAGGTCATCTCATCTGCAGAGTGGCATGGCAGTTGGCCACTTGTACATGTGGTGTTTTCCCTTCACACCAGGGCAGGCAACCTGAGCAAACTGTGGCCCTTTGAGGGACTCATCTGAACTCTTATTGTTGGTAAAGAGTAGAATCGCAATTCAAACCCAGGCCTGTCCGTCTTAGTCCTGTGTTCCAGGCTCTTCTCTCATTATGTGCCAAGCACTATTCTCAAGTCACAGAGCTGCATTTTACAGGTGAAAAAACTTACTGGCTAAGAAATAGACGATGCTTTCTCGGCCATGACCTCTGCCAGGCTGGAGTACAAAGAAGCACGAGACCGTGAAGAAGAAGAAAGAGCTGATAGCAAGACGCACGGTGCTTTTATCATTTCTCTCCAGCACATCTGCTGGAATCCTGGTTGCAGACTGAAGAAGGTAGAGAAAGTCATTCGTTTACTTTCTGCAAATCCCTCACACACATTTACAATTCTTACAACACCCAAGGCAGTTACAGACTGTCCTCCCATTTTTCTAAATGGGTAAATTGAGATGAGAGGATGAGTCTGAGACCACTGAGAAAGCAAAGCATATGAGGTCCGGGAAATTGCATGGAAAGGAGCCTCACAAGCTCCTGTCTTCCCTGGGATGCACTCAACCCTCTGAGAGACAGACAATCAGGCATGTTTACTTGCAGAGCTGAGGACTGTTGACCAGCCACAGTGACTCTTCTTGGACAGTAGAATTATAATCTGCCAGCAGTGTGATGCAAACTGAGGTTTACATATAGAATATCCAAAAAATTTGCAGAGCTGAGGCCGTGAACTCCATTTTCACCACCAAGGGGAGAAGGTTTGCTTTCATACATGAAGCTTATGTTTGCCAAAGTAGGCTTTCAAAATCCAAATGTAGGCATGCAACTCCTGTCCTGAGACTCTTTTAGGCCTCCAACCCCCTCCCGTCACCATCAGGATGTCCCAGCATCCTAGACAGCCTCCATGCACCGCTCTTAGCAGCCCCCTCCTGTGCCTCAGCCTCCACCACATTCACACTGCATTCCTGGCGGGACAATCATCACACGCACCCCAAGCTCTCCGCACACTGATGGGCGTTTTCTCCTCTGCCGATGCTCTTCCCACCGTGGGAATCAGAGCCTCCACATGGATGCTTAAACAGATCCTCATCATGTGATACCATGCGTAATGCATTGCCCAGTTGTCACCATTACAACCCAAAAGGAATTCACACCAGCATCCTTGCTGCTCCCTGCCTGGCTGTCCTACACACACACACCATCTGTCCGCTATAATTGTAGTCATTTCTATAATTGTCATTTCATCTGCATATCTCTCCCACTGGATTCTGAGTCCTCGGGGGCAGAAACTGAGCCCAACACACTCTAGTTTCCTTCCTTTTAGCAAAAGGACTAGTCCTGAACCTACAGAGTCCTGACATGCTTCTCCTGCAGGGTTACCAGACTCTCTACTGAGTCACGACTGTTTATCTACAATCAACAGCTGAGACCCCTAAATCCGGTTAATGTGTCCTTCTTGGAAGTCCTGCCAACTTGAACCAACTTGTAGTCACCAATCTTCATTTCACTCAGTGAATTTCCTCACTCCAATGCTACTGCCCAGGGCAGGGAAGCTAGACATACCCCATGGTTAGTGTCCTAAAGATTTCCAGAACACTGACTGTGACTCAGGCTCTCTGATAAATATTGAGTGCTCAGAGAAAAATAAGACACATTTTTTTCCTTGGGGATCATATAGAAGAGGGATAAGAAAACAGATGATTCCTCCTGCAAAAAACTGGCTACAGATCCATTTGTGTATTTTACACAGGACATGGAAGGATACAAAAAAGGAAAGTAAGCCAAAGTCTGAGTAAAGATGTCAGGACGACTCACCAGGGAGAGATTCTTAGACCTGAAACTTGGAGAATGTGCAGGGACTAGGCAAGGAGATAGGTAGGTGTTGTGGATTAAAAACTGGTGGTCAGTGCTGGGATTTAGCTCAGCGGCAAGCACCAGCCTTGCAAGTGCATGGTCATGAGTTCGATCCCCTGGAACAACAACAACAACAAAAAAAAAAAACTGGTGGTCAGCTTAATGACAGCTGAATTAAATCAGTGTGATGCTAAGCATACATGGTCCACCTGAGGAAAGTTGCCAGCATAAATAGAGACGTGGAGAAGATGAGTGAGGTGTAGTGGGTTTCTCTAAGTGTTGCTGTTTGAGCCGTTGGTTCTCCTGGAGAAGCTCTGGTTCTTACATCGAGCATTGCTTCCTGGCTCCAGAGGGAAGACATGTGCCACTTGGTCTCCAGGATGAACTTGTCACACTGGCTTCCTGGCATGTACTTGACTGTGCTTATCGGTGGAGGAGCTTGGGACTTCCGTGTGGCTGAGGATGGCTGTGGTGCTTTTCAGGGCAGCCCTAGTCTTTATTATGAGCGTGACTTCTCAGCTCCAGTGTAGAACCCTCAACCTACCAGCACAGCCCCTTCACCTGGTGGCATAGACTTTCTGGCTTCCACTGCTGACTTTTGGGCCTTCCCAGCACAGATCTGTAAAACAGACTGGCATGAGTCCTTCTTGTGGGCTCTAGGCCTCCAGCTACACTTGTGGGGGGCATTGTCATGGGCTCTAGGTCTTCAGCTGGACTCATGCAAGACATTACTGTGGGATTCAGGCTCTTGGATGAATATTCTGGGTCTTTAGTGTTGGGGTAGATTTCCTGCACTTTCTTGTGTTAAACTCTGGGTGACCATCATAAAATAATATTATAAATTCCATGACCTGATTCTAATTGTTCTCCTCACAACCCTGACTACAACAGTAGGGAAGAGCACAGCAGCACACACAAGGCCTGGCCCACGTGACTGCTTCTGCAAATAGGAGGACACTGCCCCAGCTGAAGCATGGATTGCAATAGGTAAAGTCTGAAGATGAGGCTGAGAGAAGAGCAGGCAAGGGGTAGACTGTGGGCAATCGAAAGGTACCTTGCAAAGAGCCTGAATTCCTAACCTGAAAGTCAGCCATGGGGAATGAATTAATAGTATGACTCTTAGATACACAAACACACACACACACACACACACACACGTGCGCATGCGCGCACACGGGGGAAAAGAAAACACAGGTTATCTGGAGATATTAGTAAATCAGTCTACGTGTTCCTTTAAGAATTCTGATTAACATGGAGCATGTGACTTTCCACTAATGCTGTATGTTATTGGGAGGATACTGCTTAACAGAATTGCTCTTCTGAATTGCTGGGGCATAAAAAGGTAGGAGCCATAGGTATATTGCTATGGCTCTTTAGTTATAAACCCTCCAGAGAGTCATAGAGTGACTCACAGTAAAAGCGTGAGCATGCCATGGAGTGCTTTCTCAAGATTGCCATCATCACCAAGAAGAGCCATATCCTCGTGGCATGTGGCCAGGGGCCCGGGCATCTGTTCTGCAGATGCTTTTCCCTCAGACTGGATGCAGTTGGCTCCATTACTTCCTGATCACGCTCCCTTCCAGGGACTGTGTGCAGGGAAAGGATCTGTGCCATCGACATTCCACATCAGTTCTTTTCCAATTGTTTGACCAAAGCCCAGGATCTCCTCCACCTCAGTTTCCCTACCTGTCCCACAAAAATAGTCTTTACCACAAAGTGTTGCTCAGTAATGCAATACAGGAAAAGCACTTAGATAATAAGAAATCCTGGTTTTATTACTGTTGAAGGCCAAATTCTGAGGTCAGTTTTCGAAAGGGTGGAGGACAAGGTGCTAAGGACCTCAAAGAGGCAAGCTGGCTCCTGACTACATTCTGCCCACCGTATCAGCATGTACAGTGCCTCAGCCAAGGAAGATCTGGCATGTGGCTGGCCTTCCTGGCATGAACACCTGTCTGCCTTGGCCTGTGAGCTCATGACAGGGAAGACTGGCCACCTCTGGATGACACTTTCATCACAGCCCAGGATTTGGCCAAAGGACCTGAGGCTGGAGAATTAAAGGGTAATCCTGAGAAGAGAGTATTTAAACAAATCCACTTCAAAGTGCAAGGTTCCAGTCCAATCACTTCAATGAGGGACAGAAGCAAATATTTCCCCAGTCCACTGCAAAAGGGCTCGACCCAGGAAAAAACAGATAAGGGAAATTACTAGACAACAAACGGCTATGTGGGTCACTCTCACCTACATAATCTTGGGCAGGGTTTGACTAAACAGCAGTGATGCCACGATCATTTTAAGTTGCAGTGTCAGAGATATGGAACACTTCACCGAGAAGCAGAGTGAGGGGGTGAGGGTATTCTGCCCATACCTAGGCAGGGTGACTCTTCCTGCTAAGCAGGACTCAGATGCCCTTCCTAGCTTTACAGAAAAGAATGACCATCTGAAGAGGGAACTATCTTTCCAGAGTGAGTGCAGATTAGTTTTAGGGAAATGTAGCTCCCCACATCCACTGTCATTTGTTAACAGGGAATCTATATAGGTAGGAGGTCAGCAGGGAAAAGTCAGCTTCCCTAGAAACCAAGTGATAAAACTAGAGTATTTCCAGAATCTTGAGTATGTCCATAAGCAAAGACTAAGTATTGGCTATGGTTCATGAGAACAGCTCTGAAACCTTGGATAAGACAGTTTAGGACATACCAGAGGATCCTTGCAAGACTGGATGGTACCCGAGCTGGCTTTTCTCCTATACTAGGTAAGCGCCAGTCCTGGAGGACAGAAGACAGAACCTAACATCGGTCCCTAAAATGGAGCCCTTGTATTTCCTGGACTCCACATTCACACAGACACTCCATACCGACTCTGTTACTGCTGCAATCATCACACAACGTCAGTTACCGATCATCCCTAACAAGTTATGCTGTCATTAAGAGCTAAGACAGGGAACTGTTCTTCACAGAGCCCCTGCAGAAATATTATCTGTTGAAATATTATCATTTTACAGATAGGGAATTTTTACAGATAGGGAAACAGAGATTCCACATACTCGCAAACTTCTAGATTCTCTATACATGTTATTTCTGCAAATGCCCCAAATCCCACCACTGTTCTGTGATAGTCTTAGAATTCTAACAAGACTTCATCACAGTGCTCTCACAAGAACTTGGAGAAGGGGAGAGTCTACATTGGGGATGATTCATCCACCACCCTAGTGACGGCATATAAATATATCTGGAAGAGTCACTGAGTCCAGAAGCACCGAGAGCAATGTGATGACTATGATTCCTGCCACAAGGAGGAAACCTGAACCACTGCGTTGAAAGATGTGATAACACATGGCCTCTATTCTTATAAGAATAAACCAGTAAGGGTTCTCTTCATGGTCTTAAGTGCTGTTAAAAGAATCAATGTGTTAGTCACAGAGATATTTTCCGCAGCACAGAGAATTGCAGTTGTGCCTGCCTCATTGAGTGAGGTCAAAGTAAGACTTTGCAGAAGAATATCCCATTAGGCACAAGCTGTACATTCCAGGCATAAGCTGTTTAACAACCCTTCCATCCACTACTGGCCATACACACATGATGGTGATTCCACAAGCTTACCTCGCCTACTGAAATCATAACTACCTTGGTTTTAGTAAGTACCTTCTACGGCGCTTTTACAATACAATTGCCTGACAGTTCTCCAAGCGTATCCCATGGTTAAGTGGCACATGACCGTATTTATCACTCTATCCCAGGACTCGGAAAGTGCCTGGATACAGACTCACTCAATAAAAGTCTGTTTAGTTAAACATTACTTAAATGTGTCTCGACCGTATGCATTCACTTACACTTCTTATGTAACCTCCACCGCAATCACTGGACAAATAGTCAGCTCTCTTATTCTAGAGATGAAAGAAAGTGAACTCCAAAGGGGGCCTAGACAGAAGCAGAGCAAGAGCTACTGCAAGCCAGGCCTCCTCCGCCTTTGCTCCAAGCTCTGCGCCACCCCTTCATCTCAAGCCAGAAGGGTATTTGCAAAGGCATTGGCAGTGCTGCCAGCCTATGCAGCTTGCTTTTAATCACTACTGGAGATTAATTTTCTTCTGTTTCAAATCAATGTCTGAATGCCTCTTTCAGAGTAAACTAAGTAGATGGGCCAATCCTATTCTAGGATCATGCTGCCATTTTATGGCTGGAATTAATTTTTTTTCAGGAGTGCTTAAAATACTTTACCATCAAAGTCTTAACAGACCCAATGTAGTATTTAAAAAAAGAGAACAAGCCTCTGAAGTCAGGCTCAGATTAAACCCCAGTTCTACCATCTGATCAGCTGTGACCAGAAGCAGACCCGTGACCTTGATTTTTTCATCTGTATAGTGGGATTAATACAGTTACATATTAGGCGTGAGAGAGTAAGAAAAATAATAAGCCAGAAAAGCATTTTTAAATGTTTATATAAATGGAGACAGATAGGTGACAGACAAATAATGAGATGATGGGTAATAATGACAGAAGATGGTCAGATAGATAGTTGGCAGCACATAACACTCATAGCAGGACTTGGTAGTGTTGCCTACAGTCTTAGCACCCAAGAGGCTGAGGCAAAAGGATCATTAGTTCTAGGCAGCCTGAATATCTAGCAAGACTCGCTCCCCAAAAATAAATACAACAACTTATTTTATAGCTTGAGAAACTGCACGTTAAGAGTTTAAGAAGAAAGTGCTGGGTATGGTAGCACACACCTGTAATCCCAGCATTCTGGAGGCTGAGGCAGGAGGACCACTGCAAATTCAAGGTCAATTTGGAACATATAGTGAGTTCAAGGACAGTTTGGACTACATAGCAAAACCCTGTCTCAAAAAAATAAATAAAAAAGTTTAAGAAAAGACAAATTAATGATACCTCATAAGTACCTGCCTTTCTTCTGGATAAAGGATCTGAGAATCAAATACATTAAGTAATTTGCCCAAAACCACATGGTCAAAAAGTGCCTGTATCTCTGCTATACACCAAGCAATAGTGAACATCTGCAGACTAATTAACTGCATGAGTAAGACATGGCCTGAAAAACCAGCAGGACAATTTCTATGGTCTTTCTCAGGTCTTCCTTTCTGCTGTCTTTCATTTGAATCAAAACTATTATTTAAGTTTAGGGACCACAATGAGAATTGTCTCTGTAGCCCTAAGAACTCACTTAACTGATGGCCTACAACTTTCTAAAAAAGCAGAGATCAGAGATCAAAAACCTGGGACTTTAACTGCTCCAAGGATTATTTTTACTAAATAAAGTGAATTTGTATTCTTGCCCTGAGGATATTACGGAAATCAAATTCTAGTTGGTGATAATCAAGGTACCATCAGCGCTCATCTGTTTTAATGCTGTGGAATTGAGTTGAGCTCTATAAAGAGCCATGATGGTCAAAAGGAAGAGCAGTAGATACAGAGTTAGGAAACACAGGTTCAGATCTCAGTTTCTAAGAGCCCTAAGCATTACAGATAACACTGAAGGACATTCAAGAGACAGAGAAAAAAAATACCAGGAGTTTAGGAACAGTGGCAGAAAGGCCTTAATGAATGGGGCAGGCAGTAGAATGAAGGAGAAAAGTAGACAAACAGGCAGAAAAATAGCATAGCAGAAATGAGGCAGAGAAGGGTAACTAGAAACTCTAACATTGTTGGCCTTGATACACTATACTGTTAATAGTGCACCAGAATTTAAAACCCACATTACTCACATGACTCTGCTTAGATGTATTATATTCTGTTCCAGTCATTCTACCTGTACTAGATTTGAGGGCAAAGACAGTAATCCCAAAGACAGGCTATAGTACGGTAATCATCCTTAATTTCCTATTAAGTTAATCTAAAGCTCTGTAAAACCTACACTATTTTACCATGACTGATCGTAATCAAATCTGGTTTGTTGGATCGCTGTTTTGTATTGATAGATTTTATTCAGAGCTGTTATGATTGATAGTATCAAGTCTGAGAGTATAGGCAACTGCACTTAAGATGACAAGATTCACTAGAATATCCACTCTGGTTTGATTATTACCTGCCTTTGAAGTTTTATACTGTCTACAATGTTTTATTTTTACTAATATTGTTATGTACTGCTATATTCAATTATACTGCTATATTCATTTATGCCCGATGATATAGACAATTCTATTGAAGATAATAAGAACCAACACAGTAATCATTGTAGATCTCCTTGTACTGTGGTTTTATATAACTTTTTGGTTTCATGTTTTTATAGGAATTTGTTTTGTTTTGTCTTGCTATGTTTTGTTTTTCTCTCTAATAAAGAAAGGATAGAAATACATGTAGAGACTCATGCATGCATAGCTGTCTACACTCTCACTGTTTGAATATCTACTTTGTATGCTTTAATTCTGTAACTTGAACAACTATTTCTAAGAGGACAATATGTAATTTATCAACTAGTGATTTCTTATTGTTTATCTTTCTTTTGAAATTCTGTGTTATCTCTACCCTTTACATGCTTTTGTTTCTCTTTAAATAAAAAAAAATTTTTAAAAAGAGCCCTAGGCATGAAGCACGCATCTTTGAGACCATAATACCTAGCCCTCTCCATTATAGTCATGAAGGTTAACTAGGATTAACATAGGAGACATACAACTCCTAACCTGGTGTGTCAAATTTATGTTCCCCAAAATTGAGGAAGAAATTTCAAGGAACAATGGAGGTTAAGAGTGGGGAAGATTTACTGAGAGAGACAGGATATACCCAAGAGGGGAGCGCAGGTGCTCCAAGGAATGAGGTATACACAGTTGGGACCTGGCAGATAGGAATGGGAAACAGGAATAGCTCCCAGGGTATAGGAGGGGTCCCAAGTGGGTTGCTGTGGGGTCATCTTTCTGAGACTGTTTTTAAGAGGTAAAAGTCACAAACTGGGCAACAATGTGGGTCAAACTATAATCAATCAATAGAATTACAAGTATAGCCACTTAGCTAAAGTTGATCCAATAATAAAGCAGGGCACAGAGCAAGGGTATATGGATGACACCATTAACCTTGGTAGATAATCTGTAGGCTTAGTCTTAGTCTTAGTCTTAGTGGGCAAGAGAGGATGATCCATCCCTAGTGAGATAATGGTTTACTTCTATGGGAAATCCCAAAAGGATGGTAACCATTAGAGTATAATCTCAAACTTCCTTTTATCTCCCAGGGAAGTAGGTGAGGTGCCCCTTGTGACTTTAATTTCAAGGTCTTGCCATCTTTAGCTGTCCCCCAAACCACAGTTTTGATATGTTCTCATCTGCACTGACGTACCTGACGGCCTAGTCCTCCCTGACTGGCCATTAATTCCTATCTGATTTAGCTGTCTACAATAGGGTCATGTAGGTTAAAGTACCCAGTTTGATATTTAGTATGCAGAAATTGCTTAACAACATTTACCCATTTGGTGGAACGTACATGTGATGCCTGACATATCACAGAGGCATAATAAGACACTGTTCATGCTTCTCATTGTTAGCATTACCAGAAGGCCCCTGATGGATTCACTCAGTGGAGTGCTCACAAAGTGGCTGCCATGGTAGTCACTTAATGAATGTCCATTCATTCCGTGTAGCCCTAGCACATGCATAGCATTTAGTCAACACTTAATAAATGTTGCTCGCATTCAACTAGGGAAAATAGAATTGTATTCATTTAATGAGATTTTGTAATCCCATAAACATTATATGTTGTCGCCAGTGCTTTACAAAGTGAACCAAACCAGTGCTGAAACAGTCTCCGTTTGTGCTTGTTAACAAGTCACTGTTACTGTTTTTCAAATATACAGCATTCCGTGAAAGCACCATAACAACATTGGTAATGCTAAATACCCCCGGGATCCTGAACAAGCAGCAAGAGAGCTCTGTATATGAATTAATTTAGCAGTCAGAAAAGCATCGGTCTTCACAGAAAGAAATGCAGCTGCTCACTTCCTCCTGTGCTTGTCCAGAGCTCAGCGTGACAGTCACTCTGACAAATCCTAGGGATTCTGGACCTCAAGTGACAATTCCCAAGTGCAGGTGGAGATTGTCTGCATGTATATGAGAATATGTACAGATGTGTAAGCTTATAGACAAAATCTTCCAATAAATGATGGGTCTTTGAAAGTTGTGCTTTAAATATTTTGCAATCATAAAGCAAATCCCTGAAAAAAAAAAAAAAGGGATGTGACTGCTTTAAAAGGACACATTCTCTAATAAAAGTAGCAATCAGAGACGAGGAAGAAATGATGAGATATGTTGTTATACATACTTGTTTTCCCCAGTTAATCAGCAAGTTCAGGAGGGAGAGATACTGTGTGACTCCGTTATAGAGCAGAAGATGCTGCAGCCTGGGCCTAATGGATACATGTGGGTCCTCCAGCCAGAGAAGGTGAAAGAAGAGTGTCCTATAAAAGAAAATAAAATTGCAGGTAGGGCACGTCCGACATGGCTAGTGTCGGGGTGAGGAGCAGCCAAGGAGGCGTGGCAGGCAGGGAGAACTTTAGTCCACCACATGGAGCTTCACCTTTACTTAGTGGCCGGGAGGAATGTTCTATTTATATCTTTGGTAGCATTTATCTTCCTCTATGAGACACGGTTGCTTTATTATTATGTCTACTTCCTTCTTCCAGTTTCTAAATTGAGATCCGGATTTATGTGTTATTATCTTTATTAATATCTCAATTCCAGCTTAACACATTACTCCACATAAGTACCAAACATGCTTCCACTTAAACAAAAAGCAGTGACACGCTTCCAGGAGTTCGTATCTATTGCCTGCTATCTAATCCCCCTTTATAGAGTGTGCCAGTAACATAGGTGCTAAGACAGGTAAAGAAGCCACTCTGGGCATCCTAACAGGGAATGAGGCATTTATATGACCCTTGGTAGACTAGAGGCGCCATGAGAGGGATGACTGGTTCGGCACACACCACCAAAGCAGGATTCAAAGGTCAGAGCTCTACTGCTGCTACTTGACATAAACCATCAAGATCTCTTGTTCTCGAAAAGGTCAGTGACCAGGTTCCATGCTGTAAATCTGAGTCAGTCCATAGGCACATGTGTGTCTATAGCTTCGCTTGGCAGCAGCTGTGACATCCATATAGAGCATCAGGCCATCTACAAATAATGCTAATTTAACTTCTTCCTTTCCTGTCCTTATGCTTTTTCTTTCTCTTGTCTAATTGCTCTGGCTACTGTTTCCAGAACTATGTTGAATACGAGTGATGACAGTGAACATTTGTGCCTTGTTCCTGATTTTAGAGTGAAAGCTTTACGTTTTTGTCCATTTAGTATCATATTGTCTACTGCTTGGTTTTTGTTTGTTTTTTTTTTAAGTAAAATAATAAGAGCTGCTCTCTCCCTTGTCTTTTGTGTTCCTCTTTCCTGTCAGAATAACTGAGCCTTCTGCCCATTAGTTAGGACAAAGGCAGGTGGGGTGGGGATGAGGGAGTGGCTATGAGAGAGCAGTCAGCACTTCGGTCTGCAGGGGAGCAGCCTGGCACAGCACAGTAGCTCCAGAGCAGAGTGCTCAGCGAGTGTACACAGGGGCCAGCCTGGAGTGAGGGCTCAGAACTGAGCAGGGTGAGAAGGGCATCCTTAGCGTGGGGTGGGGAAAGCAGGGGAGCTAAAGCACAGGAAAGCTGAGGCATGCCAGCACGAGAGGGACAGGTGTAGGAGCCTGCGCTGGGGGAAGGAGGTATCTGCACAGGGAGGGGAACAGTGACAGACAGCAAAGATTAGTCAGCAGCACTAAGTGAATACCTTCAAGATAATGTGAGCAAGGTTTTCACTGTGGACAGGAGTCACAAACATGGAAAAGGAGAAAACTGGAAAGCATCCTGTGGCTTTAGTCTGGAAATGGCAATTACGTGTTTGAACAGAGAGAGAGAGAGAGAGAGAGAGAGAGAGAGAGAGAGAGAGAGAAATGTGAGCCTCCGTGTAGCTGCATTTTCTGATTCTGTCTACACAAAGAAAAGGGCCTGGGAACAGTGACACTCCCCGAAACAATGAGAACATGCTTTCAAATACTATTCTACACTAAAAGGAATAGAGGCTTCTCGGAAATATGGTGATTCCAGGGCTGGGTGGAGCAGCAAGAGGACAGGGTGAGATGGAGCACCACGCTACACCAGAGAGGAAAGAAGGACTCAAAGGGTGACGTGGACATGTGAAAAGGACCCAGAAGCCAGACTGGAAGAACTCCCGCTAGCCAAGCCCGGCACATTTTAAGCATCAAAATAAATAATAAAAACCACAGATATAAGTCATTAAATAAAATAAGAAGCCCAAGTCCATACTGATAAATAAGTTTGGAGGTCAAGGTATTTGAATAGTTTCAAAGTACCTCCCTCTCCTCCAAAATTACAAAGGGAAAAAAAGAGTGCTGTTTTGGGAGGAGAAATCCAATATCTTCTACCTTAGAAAGTGGCCATAGGGCCGAGGATTTAGCTCAGTGGCATAAGCGCCTGCCTGGCAAGTGCGAGGTCATGAGTTCGATCCCCAGTACTGCAAAAAAAAAAAAAAAAAAGTAGCCATGATAAACATCCTCAATAACAGGACAAATTGGAATTCCACACCTTGTGATGGGGTAGACACAGGGAGATGAAGGGCATAGTTTCTTGGATACCCTCATCAAAGACGCAGGACTGGAATATCCTTAAGAAACAGATAAACTCCAACTGAGTGATGGTCTATGAAACAAGTGAACTATAATCTTCATAAGTGTCCAAGTCATGAAAATAAGGGAAGGCTCTTCCATGTTAACAGAGACGGAAGACACATAACAACTAAGTATAAAGATTCTAAACTGGATTCTTCTAGAAGGATTGAAAGAAAATTATTGGTGCAACTTGAATGGAGCTTAAGTATAGATTGTCAGATAGTAATATTATATAGACATTAGTTTTCTGGCTTGGATGGTTCCATTGGGGTTATAGAGAGTACCCTTATGTGCAGGAAATATCCATTCAAGCTTTAGAAGGCATAGGACATCAGTTTGATAACTTATTTTCAAATCATTGTGAAAAGGGAAAAACAAATTCCTCATCTTGTACTTGTCACTCTCCTGTAAGTATATGAATATTTCAAAACACAACTTATCTTTAAAACACAAGCAAGCATTCACGTTCCAGGGGAAGCCAGGTGTATTAAATCAATGACCAAAACCTCACCTGTCACATAGCTTCAAACCAAACCTTATTTAAACTACCCAAACAAGAAAGAGTCCTGCTTTATTTCACATTGGATCTTGAAAGTACAAAACGAAATTGTACTGCTGAGTGTTCTGGAACATGCGGTATTCCTCGAGGCTGCACTGGGGGGTGGCGCACCTCCCGTCTTCCTGCGACTATCCTGATGTGTGGAAAGAAACCGTGGGTAAGAGTAAGAAGACCCAGATCTGAATGTCACTTCTGCCACTTCTTAGAAATGTGGCTTCGAGAATTGCTAATCTTCTTCAGTTCTGGCCTCCTTAACTATGAAAGGGAGATAATTTTTATTTTACAGTATTGTTGAAAGCATTAAATACAGTGGTGGGTGTGAACCTACCTACCTAGTGACTGGCATACAAACACACAGCTTCCTGTTTTGTTTTTAATTGCACAACGATGTAATCTTATATAACCCAACAAGCTCCTTTGACCCTGACATAATTTCTCCTGCCTATGGCTGGACACATTTGCAACATACTCGTTCTTCACTCATTCATTCACGCAATGTTTGCCACACACCCGTGTAGCTCTGGGCAGCCTGCAATGCAGGGTGCTTAAGAAAGAAATGCAACTCACTTCTTTTGAGCCTACACAGAGGAAAATGTGTTTTACATACAGCTGTGAATTATGAATTTAAATCAGTTTAACAATCCAACCAAGGGTGTGTTTGTATTTCATTCCCTCTCTTATTGTCTTTATTGAATCCACCCACTTCTCCGTCACATACATATTTATTTTCCAATGAGCTCTGAAAAATTTCCAAGGTAGAGCAAGAAACAGGGAATGCAGCTGACGTCTGTCTCCCCCTGGGAATTATGTCACTCCTTGATTTAATTCCTCCTGACATTTTCTTCATTATACTTTCTGCTCTTCATCAAAATATATCCCTCACAGAAAACAAATGTCCTCACTGACTGCCCAGGACAGCGTTGGAAATGGTTGCAAATTTTCATGTGTAGATTATACACACTCACACACACACACACACGCACACACACACCAGCAAAATGTAGAAACCTGTTTCATAAGGTCCTATGAGCTAAAAGAGTTGGCTTGGCCATCCAAAAATCTCAGGGGCTTCTCCGCAAACCCCACTTAGACAAAGTAGAGGGAATTATTTTCCATTTTTAGGCCACTGACAATTTTGTTTGCTTAGGCTTAATTGTTCCCGGATACTGAGAAGGTATCAAAGGTGACTCTATTGATTTTAATGACTCTTTTTGGCATTGATTTAACATCCTCACTGAAAAGCAATTACCAAAACATATCCATGCAAAATAGGCAGAGTTAGGCTTTTTTGTAGTTTATGTTTTGTTTTACTGAAAAAGTAAAATTCCCATGGAGGTGAAATGCAGATAAAATCCAGCTGTGCTGCCAATGACCTTTGTGTGGACTGGACATGGCCTGGAGAGTGGGGCCCAGGAGGGCATTGCTTCTGCTGGTCAGAGCAGATCTCATCTGCCTTCAAGAGACACAGGTTGTGTCCTCAGCCAGGCAGAGACAGCAGCCGACAGGGAAAAACCCATCCACGCGCTCATGTTCTTTCCCTCTTTCTCCCGAACTCTACAACCTAACTCAGGCCTTCGCGGCCTCTCAGAAAGGGCTCTGAACAAGTGGCGCGATATTGGTGATGCTCCTCTCTCCACCTGCCTAGCAGAAGCACAATTTTACCTGGCAGAAATGGAGCACCAACTTGCAGAAGTGCCGGAAGTGAGAGACACGCATTGTGAAAAACCTGTTGTGTGGCCACGTTAAATCATGCAGTCAGGTCCCCCTGAGGTGAGGAAGCCACCTCGCCCTCACCCAGCCTGCTCCCTAGAATGTTGAGTCACATCTGTGTGTGCAGAGGGCACGCACATCCTGCCCGTCCCCAGGCCTAAAAGTGTCACACAGAGCCTCATCCAAGCGCCCTAGGGTCCCTCTCGTCCTGGAGGACCCCCCATTACTGACTTCCACCCTTCCCCCCGCTTCCTTTTTCAGGCTCTTCTTTCTACGCCTCCCCTTTAAAGACAACTACAACCCAGGCCTCCATCTCCTGACCTCCTCTAATTCCCCACATTTCCCCTCTGAACTGATGACTTTCAAGAAGGATCAGGGAGAGAGTGGGAGGCAAACTGTCAGCCCTCCCTGAATCTCTGGGAGCAAGTAGGGACATTTTGAAAATGCATGTTCAATATTAGAATTCAATATTTCATTTGGAAAAGAAAAGTACTGTTTTGAAGACAAATCACTGCAGGAGAGGCTTGAGGGTCTCCTCGGTGACTGAGACGCGTGGATGCCTCAGTGTGTCTTGCCGGGCTGGTGCTGTGATTGGTGCATTGCAAGTTGAGAAACGCCTATTCCCAAAAACCTCATTCACACCCACACCTCCAATTACACCTCTGCGCCGACACCGCCCAGGGCTCTATCTCCATCCCAGATCTGCAGCGAAGCTTCTGATCCACATCGCACTGCTTGGGGGCCGTTTCCACCTGCAAGGTCCCCCTTACCGGCCTCGGAGGAGCTCACTGCCTTCCCCACACCCTGCTTGTCTCCGAGTGGTACCACCACCGCCCCATCTCCAAACCCGGAGGCAGGGGCGCATTTCTTGCCCCTGCTCTTTCCACGTGACGGTCACCACCAAAACGCCTCCCTGTTCATCTCCTTTGCATCTCAGCAGACACTGGCCCAGCTCAGGTTCTTCCTTGGGGGTTCTTAGGCGATGGCAGCATCCCGCCTGCATTCTTTGGCTTCGGGCTCTTCTCTTGGAGTGTCTTCCACACTACTGGAAAATGGTGCATGTGAAATATGGGTCTGCGGGTCATCCGCTCCTTTGCTTAAGCTACCCTGTCCTTGTTTCTTACAAAATAAAGTCAAAAGTTCTTAAAACAATCCTGAGTCTCCCCTCACAGTAAGGCTCCAACCAACCTTACTGCTTTTTATCTCCCTTAAATTCTGCTTTCCAGCTACCTTAATCTGCCCACACTCCCCATTCTACCTGAAGACTTTTATGCACACAGTTCTCTCTACCTAGGAGTCCTTCTCTCCAGCTGGCTGAGCAATTCATCCCCACATTGTCTGCAGACCCCAACTGGCCCTCACCTGCGTGCAAAGGTTCCAAATTACTCCAGGTGAAACTAATTTTCTTTCTATTCATCTCCTGTTACATTTTTCACAGTCTTCTTTAAGCTGCTATCGGTTTATAAACGTAATTATTTGATTAGGTTCTATCTTCTGGATCATAAGTGCCTTGAAGGCAGGAGCTAAGGCAGTGTATGCATCTATATTTCCCTGAAATCTAACACAGAACCTCAGCAGAGTCAGGTTGAAGGACTGAAGCATGCAGACAGCCTGCCACCTGTGACATTGCTAAGGTCTCCTCAGCTCTGCTAGGTCATAGGAGTGCCACCCATGGCAGTACAGAGTTGTAAGATCTTTGCGTTAGCACTCTAATATTACAAAACAAATCGCCTAAGCTCAGTGCCTTCAAAAAACAATAATCATTTGTGATCTTTCTGTGGATAAGGAATTTGGAAGCGGTATACAGGGGTCGCTTGTACCTTCCTCATGCTGTCTGAAGGCTTTGATTGAAAGGCCACAGCCCACAGGCTAGAATGAACTGATGGCTCACTCCCTCACATGGTGACATTGACTGCCATCTGGGCTTTAGCTGAGGCAGGCAGAGCACCTCCAATATTCCACCTGTGCATTTAGCTTCCTTACACCATGGTAGATGGATACCCAGGATGAGTGTCCTAAAGTAAGAAAAAAGCAAGTGGAAAGCACATTGCTTCCTTTGGAAATCTGCATCATTTCCAGCATCTTTTATTGATCAAGCCAGTCACAAAGGTGCATCCAGGCCCCTTAGGAGGAAGCAGAGAGCACACTCCTTAGGGGAAGAGTATTAATATCGCATTTTAATAAAAATACACAAGACAGCATTTACAATAAAGGGACAGTGGAAAATAGTTCCCACAATCTTCTTCCAAAGATACCACCCTCCATGGTTACATGGACACCAGCCTTAACTTTTTCTTTTCTAATTTTTTAAAACTTTTATTTGCTGTACACAATAATTACAGTCATTAGGGTACATTTCGAAACTGGTCGTAATTCTCTTTACATCGCTTTCCCTCCTCCTCTTTTACCACTTGTAAAAGATCTATGTTTCCTATCATCTCTCTTTCATTTTGTTATTTGAGTTTCTCATATAAGAGAAATCATGTAATATTTAAGCTTGTATGATTTATTTCACTTAACATGATGCTCTCAAGATGTATCCATTCTTCCTACACATGACTCAGATTTTTCCTTCTCTATAGCGGGGTGGTGCCCCCTTGGATACACATACCGTATTTCTTCATCCAGTCATTTATTGATGGACATACAGGCCACTTCCAAGACTTAGCTATTATGAGTTGTGCTGTTACAACAATGGATAGGCATTGTATGTAATGATACCTGGAAGGGGATCAACTATCTCAAATGGAATTTCTTGCTTTGGTTTTTTGAAAAATCTCCATACTGATATCCATACTGGTTGTACTCATTCATACTCCCACCAGCAAATCAGACAGGTTCTGTTTTCCTGCAGCCTTACCAGCACCGGGACTGCATTAAATCTATTCACCATTTTGGAGGATCTGACAATACTGGCTCTGCTTTTCCAGGAATAGGAGATATCTTTCCATTTTGGGGTGTCCTCTTCAATCTCCTTTTTCAGAGTATTGTCGTTTTCACAGTAAAGGTCTTTCACTTCTTTAATCAGGTTAATTCCTAAGTGTTTAGTCTTTCTTGATGGTACTGTTTTTCTAATTTTTTTGCATTGATCTTATTGGCATACAGATATTCCATTGGTTTTTGTGTGTTAATTGTGTATTCTGCTACATGGCTGGATTTGGTTATTCTAGGAATTTTGCTGGAATTTTTTGGACTCTTCTATGTAAAGCCTCATGTCATCTGCAAATAACAATTTGACTTCTTCCTTTCCTGTGCATGTCTTTTTCTTCTTCTCCTGCCTGATCCTCTGGCTAATGTCTTGAGCACTGTATCGAACAGGAATGGTGATAGTAAACATCTTCATCTTATTCCTGACTTTAGAGGGAAGGTTTTCAGCTTCACCCCATTTAATATGATGTCGGTAATAAGTTTATCACAAATGATTACCTTTGATCGTGTGAGGCATAGGAGCACATCACATAAGTACTTACAGTGACGGTTCAGTTTGACTGTCAACATCTGTACGCTGTGTCTCAGACGGAAGCTTCCCCCCAGTTAGGCAGAATCCCACATCCTCAGATGCACAGACCCAGGGGGAGGACAGAAGAGAGTTAACGCAGGGGCTGTTCACTGAATTCACTCATACACGACTCACTGCTCCGGCCCATGGCCTGTAGATTAGTTGGGCACAGCCTCTCCTCTCAGCAAATGAGCTCAAAACCCCCTTCTCCCCAGTCACCATCTCTGAGTTGAGTTAATGTTCTTCTATGTGCATCTCCTTGAGATACAGCCTTTATCCCACTGGCAAAATGGTCTAGGTAAGTCTGAGTCAAAGAAAAAAATACAGTTTGAGCTTGCAAGCTGAGACCTTCTAGAGCACAAGGAAGAATTCAATCACTACCACAAAAATAAAATGAAGGAATCATATTAATCGTTAAAGTACATAGATATTATAGTTATAGACTCAGCCCAGAGCAAAGCCTGCCAAGAACCTTTTTTTTTTTTTTGTGGTAAATAAACACTATGACTACTTTTCTGTGGAAGAATTGAGTAGCTGCAAGAGAGAACTATACAGCCCTAAAAAACTTAAAACCTGTACTCGAACATAACCACATTTCATAAGCAACTGCCTGTATAATGTGTCACCTAATGAAGTTGGGATCACAGAGTTTTGCCTCAAAGCTTTACCCTAACAGAGAAGCATGGGACCCCACCACCCACAGCACCGCCTCTTGCCAGTAAAGGGAAGGGACTTGGAGCTACATAAAAGTATGAGCAGCAACTGGAAAATCAGCAAGCGCCATCATCACAGGCAGCTTTTACCTGGACAGCAACCATCATTACAGTGAAATCTCCATTAGCGCTTGACAAATTCTTCAAGTCTTCAGTTCAGTTGAGGCCTGTGTCCTTGATCATAAGTCTGGGTTCTCCGGCTCCACTGGGTCATCTTTCTTACAAAGCAGGAGACAGAAATGTTTGGGAACACAAAGTGACCAGGACCAGAGACAATCTGCTCAAATGCACTCTGAAAATTTACTTTTCACATCCTTATTGGCACTGGGACACAAGTGTGAGCTTTGCGAATGAGGAAGACACTGCCATAGTATACTAAGGATTCCTTTTCTGTTGTTACTGTTTTTATATTATCTATCATTCATTAAATACATATGATTGTGGATCAGCATCATGCGTGGGCTGCTGGAGGGACAACCAGACCCCAGTTTTTCCCCATGAGTCAGCACCATTCGTAGACTGCGGGGGAAGAGAACGAGAAGCTGAAGCAAGCCCTCCCTATGAATCAGTGCCACGAGCGGGCCAGTGAGGGGACAGCTAGACCCCAGCCCTTCCGGCATGCTGGCTGGGAGACAAGGGGAGCCACCACCACCGCCACCGCCACCATCGAAATCGACCAGCTGATCCATGAAACACAGGTGACGATGATAGCTATTGTGGTGACATGCCATTTGATGCTTGTGGTGTCTGGTGTGTCACTGACCTTGCAGGTCTCGGGCTGGTGGCCTGATCATCTATTCAGAGGATCATGGTACGCAGTGTGGCATCTATGAGGGATCTCCTTCTGAAGCTGGTAGCCATTGTTAATTCCCTGTTATCTTGTTTCGAAGTCCTGTATAATTTTTATTGTTTTGTTGGGTTGGGTTTTATTCTGTTCTGTTTTGACTTTGTTAGATCCAATGGCAGGAGCAGCTACTTCCAAGATGGCAGGATGCATTATGGCAGCCATTTTGGATTTACTCCTGTCTCCTTTTGAAGTTCTTTCCTGCATTCATTGTTTTGTTTTTACTGGCTCTATTCGGTTCCATTTTGTTTGATTTTTACTATGTCTGAAGGTATCTGCAGCTACTTTGGAGACAATCAGAGGCACTGTGGTGACCATTGTTGATTTCCTATTCTTCTGAAGTCCTGTGTCACTTACACTGGTTTGTTTTGATTGGTTTTATTCTATTTTATTTTGCTTGGTTTTATTCCCTTTAAAATAGAAATAAATACATATTATTCCACACTCACAGGTGGGGGATTTAGCTCAGCTGCTCAAGCGCTTCTCTGGTAACCATAGTCATAAGTTCAATCCCCAGTACCAAAAAAAAAAAAAAAAAAAGAATGTAACAAAAATTATTGCACACTCACTTCATACTAATGTTAGACACTGAGAGTAAACAGTAAATAAGAAAAAATTTTGCCCTCAATAATAATTACTGAATGTTTATTATATGTCAAGCAGTTTTCTAAAAATCATGGTAGGGCCAGGGATACGGTTTAGCAGCACAGCATCTGCTGGCAGGTGTGAGGTTATAGGTTTGATTCCCAGTACCAATAAACAAATGAATAAATATCATGGTAACCATTTAAAACTCACAGAAATACTAAGAATTAAATACTAGCATTATCTCAGTTCACAAAAGAAAAGACTGAGGCCACAGAAAAGTTTATTTAACAAATCTCCCTCTCTCTCTCTCTGTTCTCCAAGCTAATATTTACAAAAGTTGGAATGTATATAGTTGGAATGCTAAAATTTAAAAGCAAAAACTTTATCACTGTATTTATCACACATTTCTCTTGCTACATAGGCCCCGGGGACTCAGAGGACCATTTTAGCCTACGAAGGCCCAGATGGGTTTAAGTGATTCCACCAGGTCACACAGCCAGGCAGCACAGGCCAATGCTGCCCCACTGGAAGGACTCACTGAGACCCTAGAGAAGCCTTTCAACATTAGAGCCCAGAGGATCAATTCCTGTCTTCATCTCCTGTCCTGCCCTGGGTCCCTGCACTAAGAATCTTGATACCACATTCAGGTGCCCTCCAGCAAAAGTGTCTGCTCAGACAGTAAGAAGTAAACCTAAAGGCTTGACCAGCAGGAGGCCCAGAGCCAACCACTGGGCATCAGCATCCCCTGGCTTCAAGGTCAGATGACTTCACTTTGACCTTCAGCTCAGTGTACTTTACCCAACTCAGCCCAGTAGGAGCTGAGCGCTCCTCTGAGAGAGCACAAAGATCAAGTCACCTGCAGAGCACACTGCCCCCCCCCCCCGTGAAAGGTCGCATGGGTGTCTGAACACTGACAGCCACGGCAGGGCAGACTGTCTCCCACAGAGGAAGTAGGGCAGCCCTTGAGATAGCAAAAGCCTTTACAAGTGAAGACAAGATGAATGGAGAGACGAAGTTCTTTAACTGTGTAGGAGGCTGCTCCGGAAAGCAGCAGGTCTGACCTCTTGCATTCCTTGTAAAGGCATTGTGGAAGATTCCGAGAGGTTCTCAGAATCAGCCTCCTAGGGAGACTCTCCATCCAGTCCCCCACAAGGAGCTCACCGCCCTGGGTTAAACGGCAGCAATCCCCCTAGGAAAATCATGCTCCAGGCCCGCTGAGGGGATGTTCTGAAAGCCAAGTGTGGGTGCCAGTGTAAGGATCAAGTACCTTACTGGGTAGATCAAATAGACTAGTGGTGAGTGTTGAATGGATTCAGCCTAGGATCTCCACATGGGTTTGCTCAATCACTGAGTTCTTCAGGAAATAGGTGCCGAGCATCTCCAAAGCATCAGGCATCTTTCTTTATGGCAGCAAAAGTGAAGAGGCAGATCAATCCTTCCTCAGTTCTTAGGGACCAGCACACAAGTACTCCAGAACCACAGTACGATGTTCTGAGTGCTGAGACTGAAATTTGAGCAAGAGAAAGAAATGCTAAGCAGATACATGTAGTCTTCAAAAGTGATAATCTCTTTATGCCTTGGTTCCTTGTCTGTAAAATTAGTTTTAAAATCATGTTTCCCTTGGAAATATGTTGTATTAAAGGCTAATATATATGAAGTACTTAGAGTAGCATCTTGGCACACACTGAGTGTCACTTGAGAGTCTTCCTTACTAGTGTGTCTTACATGAACAACCTATATGGTAGAGACTCTTGTCATTCAGTTTTATAGGGGAGGAAAAAGAGGCACAGAGAATTTATGATGACATTTCATGCCGGGGCTGGGATTTGAACCTAGGCAGTCAAACTCCTGAGTCTGCTCCCTCCCAGTGCAATATAATTCTACCTAAGACCCTACCAAGACACACCATCACAGCTGGACCTTAGTGACAGTTGGTATTTGCGAGGAGTTGGGGAGGACACAGATAGCAATGTGTTTCTGGACTGGGTTTAAGGCCATTAATTTAGGACTTAGAGTCCTCACTCTACCATTTGCTAGTAACATAAATTTGACTGAAGTGAATTCACAACTGGAGAACACTTAAAATGTTATCTGGCGTGTAGCAAGTGGTCAGTAAACAGAGGCTTTTTCTAACTTCATGTCTCTCCAGCTGCCTCCCAGATGCTCCTTTTCACAGCTTCTCCCTCCCACCCCCAACTACTACCCGCTCCCCATTCTCTTTTTGGAACATAGACGGTTAACTTCACTGTCTCTGGCTTACTGTGCCCCCAGCAGAAGCTCTTTTCCTCTTGCCCTCTGGAAGTCATAGTTCAGCCCTGCCATTCAGATTCCTCTCTCTAAGCACTGGCATTTCTATGGCAGTTTCTCAACACTGGTTCCCTCCACCTCCCACTATACACACAGATCTCTGTGCATCGGTACACTGACAGCTCCCTACCTGCGCACCCTGAGAAGGTCATACTCTGAGTTCCTAACCTTTATTTCCATCTCACTTCTCTGCTTGGACCTCCCAATAGTGCTTGTCAACATTGGAACCACCCTTCCCATCCGCAAACATGCTCTTCCTCCTCCTGTCCCGTCACTCGGTGGTGGGCACCATCACTAGCCCTGCTGCCCACGCCAGAAGCTGGGAGCTGTCCTAGAGTCCTCTTTCCACTCAGCCTCCACATCTAACTAGTCACCAAGTCTCACTGATCGCTCTTTTTCTAAAGTCTTCCCATCTCTCCAGCTCCATTATCCGTCCCTCGTTCAGGTTTTTGCTGTGGCTGTTGTAGCTTTGGGGTAGCTCCTACCGGAGCTTTGCTCGGCAGCCCGTGCACTCCTCTAAAACGTCTTCTACACCAGGGCTTCCACAGTAACCTATCTGTCAAGAGCCAACAGGCATAAATTTTAGGGTTAGTGGCTATAGGGTCTCTGTCACAACAGCTTTATCATTACATTCTAAAAGCACCCACAGGTAATTAGTGTGACTATATTTGAATCAAATTTTTTTAAAAAAATGAAAGCCGTAGTTTGCCAACTTTATTGCTGCAAAAATGGTCTAACATAACTAAAGATCCATGTAATTCCCCTGTTTGAAATCCTTCAACCACCGTTCAATGCTGTTTGGAGACCAAAATGCTTGGTGAGGCTCCAGGACTCTGTGACCCGGTGTCTCTTTCTTCCGTCCATCACCACATGAAACCTTGTGTTTTAAAGTCTCCCAACTACTTCAGACCCTAAAATCTACTGTGATCATTTCCACCTCTGCACTTACACATGTGTTGATCCTTTGTCTGAGGCTGTTCTTTGCTCTTTTTATTCGCTCTTGAGTTGATGCTATGGCTTGTATCCAGATATCCCCCTAAAGCTTCATGAACTCATAGGTGGGGCTTCTGGGATATGATTGCATTGTGGAGATGTGCTATTCTTCAGTGGATTGGTTGACTGATGAGTTTACAGCCAAATGTGACGTTAGGAGATGGAGCCTCATCAGAGGAGGCAGGTTACCAAGAGGTGGCCGGAAGTACCTATTTCCCTTCCTCCTCACTTGCTGTATCTCTCTGCTTCCTGCCATGAGCAATTCCTTTGCCCTGCGTTGGAGATGGCCACCTATGGACTGAGAATCTCTGCAAACCATGAGCCAAAATAAACCTCTCCTCCTTTAACTTGTCTGTGTTGGGTACGGTGGTACCTCGGTTCACAAACTTGATTCATTCTGGGATTCTGATCGCAAACCGAGCTGGATAAGAATTGAATCAAATTCAATGGTTAGGTTCAGTGTAGATCTTATGGGGAAATTTGATCCAGTTCAGTTTATGACCCAAATCACAGAAAGAACTGAGTCTGTGAGCTAAAGTACTACTGTGTTTTGTTCCAGCAACAAGAAAGTAAAACAATTGGCATTCAAGATTTAAGTTGTCTAACTGAAAGAAAAAACATATATTTATATGTGTATGTATATAAAAAATAGTTAAGATAGTTATACTACTGCTTTCTCTGAGTTCACAGAAGAGAAAGAGTTACTACTGGGATGATTGAAGGCAGATGTTCGGGGTGAATGATTTCGGGATAACAATTCTCAGTGTCACACCCCCCCGCCCTTATTGACGTGCTTTAAAATTTTATTGTAGTCTTTTTCCTCTTCTTCTTTTTCTTTCTTTTTATGTTTAAATAAAATGGATTTTTTTTAAAAAAAAGATTTATGTTGTTTCAATTCCTCATTGAAGCCTCCCATCTCAGAATTAGGAGAATAAGTGCTTCTTGAAGTATATACTTCACAGACAAATTGGAAGGTCTTTGATGATAGACTACGTCTCATTCATCTTTTTCATGCCTCAAGTCTCCCTTACTTTACCTAGGAAGAAGATAAACTCATCAATTCATAGCAAAAAAGGTCCACACAGGGACAGAAACACATGCATCTTGGCTCTAAAACTTCTCCCTGCTCCATTTGGAAAGGCAAAAGGACTTTATCTGCCCAGGGTCTACACTGCGCCAGATGGAAATAACATTGCTAGTTTTTCTCCATTTCCTTGTGAGCCTTCAGCAGTAGAAAAAGGGAAACGTGAGCCAAGTGTGGTGGTACATACCTGTAATCCCAGAACTTGGGAGGCTGAGACAAGAGGATTTTTGCAAGTTCAAGATCAACCTGGAGTACAAAGCAAGTTCAAGACCAGCCTGAACAGTATAGTGAGGGAAAAAAGGGGAGTTGGAGCTCTGTGTGGATGACCCACATAAAACTATTTCCTTTGTTTCTCTTTTCCTATCTTTAAGGTCTTCTGAGCAAGCTGGTGAATGCAGCCCAGAAGATTCAAGGGTCGCTGCCACCCTAACAAGTTGAAAAGAGTTCTTAAAGTTCATTAACTACCTAGATGGGTCCTTCAGTTGCTAGCTCGCTTTGCTGGATCCTTTTGTTACGTCCTTCCTCAAGTAAGCAAATCACTCAACAGACATGGATTTTCCTCCCTTACTATGCATCCTCACAAGACAGTGGTCAGTGAACATCCTGGTTTCCATGACAACCCATTTTCCTCATCAGCTGCCTTATAGTCTAGGGACTGCACAGTGTAGTTTGGGGCATTAGTTTATATGAAAAGACCTAATGAGAAAACATAATACTTAATGATTTCTTTCTGAATAAATAATCCAGAATTGCCATGGCTCCCATTCAACAATGGGCTAAATGTTTAAGAAAAATTAAGGAGGGAAGGCACTATCCACTCTTCAGGCACTCAAGTCTGAAATCGAAGCCTTTTAGATTATGAGGACTGGCCTTGGCCTCGTGGCCTACGGCTCACCACAGAATTCTTGGCCGTGGAGCACCACAGAATTCTAGGACTCCCCCGAGACCTTTAGGAGGTCCGCAAACAATGAGGTATTCTCCATTAATTGTTGACGGTTTACACTGTGTCCTCCTGGTTTCTATATTAGGTTACAGATAAGAATTCTGTTTTCAAAAAGATAGCCCTGCAACTGATTAGGAAAATTTAAAAACAAAACCATTACATTCAACGTGACAGAGTAAATTAATGGAGCTGGAACAGACCTAGAACTCAACTGGGAATAGAGCTATAGATTTCTAGTTTTCTCAAGAAAGAATTGCAGGTGTAAACAAAATTCTAGAAATGTTGGAGAGACAATTAAGCAGTAAGCCTATTCCTAGCTTCTCATGTGGCCCCCAAAGCGCTACATCCCAGAAGCCTCAGGACTGTCTCCTCAGTCATCGCTCTGGTCCTGAAGCACTTGGACTCACTTTTCCTAGCACTGCACTCTCTCCTCCCTGCTTCTCTCCGCTCTCTGCCTCCTCACCATGTCTTCCCATTTGGTGGCTAACACTAAATTCGATCTTGATGGTTAACCTCACCTCCCAGAAACAAGACTTTGTCCTGTTTCAAATGCAGTGCTTGCTCTCTTGCATCAGGCTCCATCCTGCATAAGATGCTGTTATAGTTTAGTTTAAAGAAAATCCCCCAAAGGCTCACGTGTTCAGAAGTAGAGGTCATGGAAGGTGACTGCATAATGAGGGCACTAACTCCATCAGTGGGCTAATTCAGTCACATACTCGTGGTTCGGTGGCCGTTAGGAGGGCTATGTAGTTAGTCAGAGGTAGATCACTGGAGCATCACCTAGAAAGGCGTGTCTTACCCCATCTCTTTCCTGCCCTCTCTGCTTCCTAGCTGCCAGGAGGTGAGCAGTTTTCCTCTACTATGTATTGCTTCAATACTGTGTCTGTTTCACCACAGGCTTAAAGGTGATGGAGCCAGGTGACCATGAACTAAATCCTCTGAAATCACAAATAAAATGAATCTTTTTCTCTGGTATTTTGTGACAGCCTCAAAAAGCTAATTCACACACACACATGTTTAAATACCATATTGTTTCTCTGGTGTAAGAATCTAAAAGAGTAAATAAAGACCCAAATGTATAATAGATTATTAGGAAACAGGAAGAAAGTGTTCAAATGGGAAGGGGAACAAGGCAGGAGGGAGAAAGAAGAGAAAAAGGGAGAAGAGAATGGAAAATGCTCCTATAAACAAAGGTGGGAAGAAGGGTTAAAGAGGGAACTAGGAAAGAAGAAGAACCAAGGTGTATTACGTAGAAGAACAAATCCCATGTGCCATGTAGGGATATCTATCTGAAAAAGAAAAGCTAACACAGACTTACCTTGTCTCCCTACCTCAGACTGCCTTAGGTGACACATGGTCTAAGACCATGAAACCCCTGAAACTCTGCCCTGCAAGTTAAGCCTTGGCAGATCTTAGCATAGCAGCCTATGAGGAACGATAGCAAAATACAAATCTCAAAACATCCTAACAAACCCAGCATGGTGGCGCATGCCTATAATCGCAGCACTCAGGAGGCTGAGGCAGGAGGATTGTTATGAGTTCGAGACCAGACTGGGGCTCGTAAATCCGTGCAGACATCAGTCTGGTGCCCACTTTTCCCCCCTCTCATTTCTCCTCACTTCTCCACTGCTAGTTAAACTCCAGCTGCTGAAAAATCCTTCCCGGCCACAATCCTTCCCACATCTGCTTGTCCGTGTCCCTTCCTTTCCTGGAATTGCTTCCCATGCATTCTTCTCTTCCAGCTGCTGCTTAATTACTCATCATATGTTGCCCACATCTGCTTCAGAGTCAGCAGCTCCTCGATAAATCTGAATGAATAGATGCACAACCCAACTGTCTACCCGTGTGGATTTTTCAGGCAGAATTAGTCTAGTGCCTTCTCCATAACCCCGTAATCCTTTGTGCACATCTTCATCAAAATTCGTGATAGAATACTAATCTCAATTTACGTGTTTCAATCTCTACTCTGAATTCCTTAAGAGTAAGAATAGCGTTTTAGATTGTATTTTATATGTCAGTCATTCTCCTAACACCTGTAACATCTTCATGGAATTAATTAATTGATAAATATTTTATAGTTTGCACCCCCTCAAAACTGAGGGATAAAGGAATAAAATAAGAGCCACATCCAGGAACACAGTGATTTAGCAAGTCTATCTCAAAAATATAAATAGATAAATAAATAAATGACTGGGTGTGGCTTAGTGTGAAGGCCCTGGACTCAAAAAAGTCTTTAAAAAATTTGCAGGTACAAAATAAAGAAGATTCAGTCACACTAATGAGAGCGCTAAAGGCTATATAGAGATCTTGGCATGAGGACTGGGCCGTGAGAAATCATCACAAGTGTGCTAATAAGTGGAGAGTGGCAGGTATTCTAGGAGAGTAAAGGATCGGAGAGGTAAGAAAGGGTGAAAGGATACGGCAGACTTGGGGGGATGTGGTCGGAGCCGAAGAGAAGTGGGCTGGTACAGTACCAGGCAGAGATGGGCCAAGGACAAATGACGGTTTAGGTAGCCTTGCTTAGGAGAGAGCCTCCAGGGCAGTGGCATGATCAGATGTGTGTTCTAGAAAGATAAATACTAACTGATGCTGCATGAGAGATTGGAGACTGGAGACCTTTCCAAAGCAGCCACCCTTGTTCCCGTCAAGGGAACTGATAGAGATTTGGACTAAAATGATGAATATAGAGTTGGGGAAGAGGGAAGGACCAGTAGATCTTGGGGAAATGAGAACAGATCTCTAATTCTGCAAAAGAAGCCCAGATACAGAAAGGAGTTGATGAAAATGTAAAATAAAAGAACCGAAATGAGTTGGGTGTGGTGGTGCGCACCTATAATCCTTGCACTCAGCAGGCTGAGCCAAGAGGAACCCTGACAGTTTGAAGCCAGCCTGGGCTGCAATAGTGAGACCCTGTCTAAAAAAAAACAAAACTAAAGTCAGATGCTCCCGTGATCTGAATTTCCAGGCACTGCTTGGCCTTCTAGAAGAAAAGAGTCCAAACTTAGAGGTTAAGGAGATCTTATTGTGAACTGAGAACCCAACTAAGAAAAACTTTCTGCCACATTTTACAGGCATCCCAAGACTGGCGTGGGAAGCTGGATTCTTGGCTGAGGTTCTGGTTCAGCTGAGGGAAGAGAACAACTCGTGCATGACGAATGGCCCCATACCAGGCCCCTCCTCAGAAGCTGAAACGGAGCCTCTGACAGATGTGGAGGGTGTTCTCAGCAGTCCTCAGGGGGAGACAACTGCAAAGCTTGCTTCCGAGGACAGGTAGGCTCTCCTGTGAGGCTTTCTGACTGTTGGCATGGGAGTGGGTTATTTCTCAAGCACCACAAAAGCTTCTGCCCACTTGGAAGGGTGACCCTAACATCTTAGCTGTGAGACCTCATCGGGACCTTTTCCTTACCTGTAAACAGAGATGACCGTAGAAACTATTTTTTTTGTTTGTTTGTTTGCTTATTTTTGTCTTTTAAAGACAGTGTCTCACTATGCAGTTTAGGCTGGCCTTGAGCTCACTTTGTAACCCAGGCTGGTTTTGAACTTGCCATGATCTTCCTGCCTCAGCCTCCCGAGCACTGGGATGACAGGTGTGAGCTACCACGCCTGGCTGAACAGTGGTAACTACTTTGAAATACAGCCGTGAGCAACTGTTGAGAAAATGATTGTAAAGATTCTTGGTAAACTTGGGAGATTAGTATTACTATTTTATAAGACAAGAGCTTTACCTGATATTTATTCCTGCACATTTCTTAAAAAAAAAAAAGTGGTCTTTTCCATGTGATTTGTGTAAATCAGCTGAAGCATTAGTAATTTTTTCAGATTTAAATAACTCTTCTCTTAAAAGAGAAGTGATGCCCTTCTGGTGACCAGCGCAACAGCAAATGTGAGTGCAGTCTTCCTGGTGGTCCAGGAGTCCCTCTGCACTTGCACTGGTTCGCAGAGGTAGAGACACAGGGAGCTGACCACAAGGCAAGCAGAGAAGACTCCTGCAGCTTGAAAAGTCCCACAGGGAGCTCCCAAAGGCTTCCTGCACCGCTGCACAAGTTTGAAGGCTGAGGAGAAAAGAAAAGTCCGATGTCTCAGGCTGCGCCGCTGCTCCCTAAAGACAGATGGGACAGAGAAAAAAGGCAGACTAAGGACAGTTGAGGAAAACTCATTTATTCATGTATAATTATCCATCAGAGTTTTTTTCTTTATCTAATGTTCATGGGTTTGTTAGAAAACACTTTCACTGTCATTCTGTATAATCCTTACACTGAGACACATGGGTGGATATTACTGAGGCCATTTGGTTTGGGTTTGGGTTTGGGTTTGGTTGGGTTGGGTTGGGTGGGACTGAACCGAGTTTGGTTTGGTTTGGTTTGGTTTAATTTTTTTGAGGCAGTCCACTTGCTTTAAGCCAGTAAGTCTCAAACTTCTTGAAATAGGATAGAATTCCCAAAGTTCCCCCCAAGTTCCCCAAGGTGATTCTGATATCGACCAAAGTGTGAGGTCCAGTGTGCAAAGGCTCTGAATCTCCCTTGCATTCTCCCTGACCTGATGTAGAGAATGAGTTTCCAGGAGATGAATCCGCAGGACTCAGTCACAGATGCCGGGCTCTAGCTTAGACGTGAGGGGCAGAGCAAGCTGGTGTTCCAGCTCCCCTGAAGGATGCTGTTCCAGCTGCACTCCTGTGATGCCTTCTCCTAGACATAATTTTGTTCCTTAAAAAGTCTTGTTCAGTGAACAATGACAAAGCCACTACTGTGTCCCAACTGCTGAGCCAGAAGCAGCCACACACCCGGAGCACAGCGTCATGAATCCTGTAAGAAAGAAGTGAGCCAGAGGAGGGACACCACCTCTGCTCGGGCCATAGAAAGGCTCCTAGAGGAAGTGACATTTGAAAGCACGAGTGCACCGAGCAGGGAAGGGGAAGCAAGTTCACAGGAGGGGAAGCAGCTGGCAGCAAGGCCAGAGATGCCTGGGCACAGCGCAGCTCGAGGTGCTGGGGACACAGGAAGGAAAGGAGAGGTCATGTCAGATACGAAGGGCCAGCGTAGGCTTGGCCTTAAACAGTGGGGAGTCTTCCCGGCCTCATGAGCCCCTGTCTCCATTGCTCTCCTCCCTGCTTTTCTCTCTCCCCTGTAGAAGGCCAGAGAAGAGAAAAGCAAAAGGGGACAAGGGGATGGGAAGAGCAGGCCAAGGAAGACCACAGCAGCGAGGAAAAAAGTCATTCCACTACCCTTTTATCAGCTCCATCTTTAAATGCTATTGCTTGTGTTTTATATGGAATTAGCAAATTAATGACTTGTGGCCTCAGGTGACTTCACACAGAATATTCAACCAGAAGGGCTGTGGCCAGCTTTGGATGTTACAGTGAAGGCGAGTCCTGTACAGATTTGAGCAGTGGTTCCTAAGCTCCTGTCTTCAGGGACCAACCCTTCAACTTGTTTTCGTTTTATTTACATGTTCGGTGGCTATTGAGAAAATAAAATACAAAAGAAAAACTCTGCTGTTAATTCAGCTAGAGCAGTGATGGCGAACCTATGGCGCATGTACCGGATGGGACTGTTTATGTCACTGAAAGCTCTAAAAAGTTCACCATCACTGAGCTGGAGGAAAGTCACATTGATCCATCTTACAGTACTCATGCACTTTGGAAAGTGCATTGCACATCATAAAAGACAAATAATCCACACTGACGAGTTTCTGTAACATATGTGATAGACTAAAGACTAATGCCTCCCTATATAAAGAGTTGTTACAAATTAATAAGAAAAAAACCACAACTTAACAGGTAAAACAATGCCTCACAATCGTAATATAGAAAAGGTGATGGAAGACCACCACTTTCACCCACCATTGGGAAAGTTGAATGGGTAGTTGGAAGGAAATTTGACCATAATTATCAAGATATAAAATACTCTATGGCTTGTCACAAAAAATGCACTTCTAGAAATTTATTCTACATATAAGATCACAAACCTTCACAAAGAATGTCACATAAGCTGACTATAATGGGGCAATTATAATGCAAACTTATGTTTTCCTCACCCTAGGAACTCACTCACTTGGTCTCATAATTCTCAAAACCAGTCTGTAACTTCAAAGCACTCTCCAGTGTATTTATAAGCACTGGAACAAATCTCACCTGAAAGATTCTCCCTTATCAGCTCAGATGCAGATGCCAGGTAGGGGCAGGAAGGCAAGGATGTCCTCGGTCTTCCCCTCACACTGCCACCTCCAACAGGACAGGGGCCAGAGAAAGAAAAAAGCAAGGGAAGGGGACAGAGGGCTCCAGGGCTGAGACTTCTGGGAGCCAGGCCTCGGTCCTCTGGGCTGGGGGTTTTGTGGGTTCCCCGGATGTCCTGCCCTTGGGCATTTCCACAGGCTTTTGCCTAATGTGAGAGGTCCTCCCACCCTACCATGTGCTATCTCCCCCTCTTCTGCTGTTTCAGAAGGCACACTGGAAAGTGTCACTGGGGTGGCTCTAGTTTCTCCTGATGGCCCTTTTTTGGCCCATGGACCACAGTGCTTTACCCTTCACAGCTCCCCGCTCCTGGTAGGGCTCATTCTCCACCACCTCAGGCCAATCTAGCCTCAGCCTCTTTGTTATAATCTTATATCACCAAACTCAGGTCCCAGGGGCAGGTGCCAAGTCTCTGAGAGTTCTTGTTCAGTCCGTTATCCTATCCCAACTTAGCGTCACAGGTGAAATGGAGGGGAGGGTCACGGCAGACACTGTCAGTTCTCTCCAAAGAACGTCTCCTCTCCAGGCCTCTCCAACCTCATGTCACATCTAAAGGCTCAAGCCCGACGAAGGTCCCGGCTGGCACGACACACCGCACATTCCCTACAGGCCCTGCCCAGGTGGTCCAGCTCCTCATTTAGGCCTAGGCCGGAGATATTCAGTAGCTATTGTGTCACTTCTAGGGATTTAGAGGCTCAGCAGAAACAGAGTTCCACTTTAGCATCCTGTTGTATGTATATTCCACATGCATCATTTACAACACTGTAATAACCTCAGTGTCTGGTAAGTAAATTAAGGAGCAACCATGTGATAATCTGCATATGTCATTATAGAAAAAGCGCTACACAATATATTATGGTTTTTAAAAAGCAGAGTGCGGGATGAAATGGGTTTTCACTTACAGGTGAGTGTTTTCAGAAGGACATTTTGTTTTAAAAGGGTGGTTGTGTCTGTACAGAAATTCAACAGATGGGACAGAAGATAGAGAAAGTAAAGGACCAGCTACTCGTTGGAGAGTTGTTTTGTTTTGCTTTAGTCCTGGGAATTGAACACACGGCCCCGCACTGAGCTCCATCCACAGCCAGTTTTTAAATGCTATTTTGAGACAGGCTCTTCCTAACCTCACTGCCTTGAACTTGAGATGCATGTGCCTTGGCCTCCCCATTAGCTAGGATTGTAGTCATTGTATAACTATTAGTGGTTTTTTAAATTGTACCATGATGTATTCACATTATAAATTTTAAATCCTATTATAGGGTAACTATGGTTGGCGACAATTAACTGCATGTTTCAAAATATCTAATAAGATCTTTCAGCATTCAAAAAGAAATAATAAATCTAAAGGCCAATGACTCTGATCTAATTTGATTATTTCATGTTACATACATGTACTTAAATATCATGATGTAACCCATAAATACGAGCAATTATTATATATCAATTAAGATTAAAATATACTCTAGAAAAGAAAACATTATTAGGATAGTAGTAAACTCATGTGTCTCTACCAACTGGTCTTCAACAAAGAACACACTTTGGAGAGAGGTCATTCTTCAACAGGTAGTGCTGGGAAACTGCATTTCCATTTGTAAAATGATAAAACTAGAGCCCTATCTCTCCTCATGTAAAAAATCAACTCAAGATGGATTAAAGGCCCACACACAAGAATTTAAATATGAAACTAATAGGAGAAAACATAGGAGAAATGCTTCCAGATGTTAGAATAGGCAAAGACTTTTTTGGATAAGATGCAAAAGCAGAGGAACCAAAAGCAAAAATAGACAAATGGAAATACATCAAAATAAAAAAACTTCTGCACACCAGGGGAGATAATCAACAAAGTGAAAAGTCAACCTATAAAATGGACGAAAATATTGGCAAACCACACATCAGACAAGAAATAAATATATAGAATATACAAGGAATTCAACAGCAAAAAGCACCCAATTAAAAAATGAGCGTTGAGCTGGATGTGGTAGCACAGGCCTGAAACCCCAGCACTCCGGGAAGCTGAGGCAGGAGGTCAGCAAGCTGAACTCCAGCCCAGGCAACTTAGCAGCTTAGTGAAAAATAAAAATCTTTTAAGATGGGCTGGGGATGTAGTTCAGAACGAAGGTCCTGGGTTCAATCTCCAATAGCACAATACACACACACATACAAACAAAATAGGCATTTTTAAATGGGCAACACATCTCAATAGTCATTTCTCAAAGGAATACATATAAATGCCTACTAGATACATGAAGAAACTGCTCAACATCACCAATCATCAGGTAAATGAAAATTAAAACCACACGGAGATATTGCCTCATTCTAGTTAAAACGGTTATTATCCAAGACAGGCTAGGGTAGGTGCATGCCTACAGCCCCAGCACACAGGAGACTGCACACAGGATCAAGAGTTCAAGGTCAGCCTGAGCTGCACGGTGAACTTGAGGCCAGCCTGAGAATGCAGTGAGACCTGATCTCAAAACAGCAAAAGATAACAAGGGCTGGCAAGGGTGCGAGAGAAGGGATCCCTTTCAGACTGTCAATGGCAATGCAGAGCCATTATGAAAATCAATATAAACATTACTGGAAAAGTTAAAAATAGACCTACCATGTGACCCAATAATCCCACTATTATATCCTAAGGAAATGAAATCAGTACGTGGGAGACATCTGCACTCCCGGGCTGACTGCAGAACTATTCACAAGAGCCAAGAAATGGAAACAATGTGTCTATCAGCTGATGCATGGATACAAAGGCATACTAGACAGCCTTCAAGTGATGTAATCCTGTCGTTTAAGACAACCTGAATGGAACTGGAGATCCTTATTTTAAGCAAAATAAATCAGTCACAGAAAGATAGGAACCACGCGCTCTCACTCCCAAGTGGATTGTAAAGATTTGATCTCACAGAAGGTGAAAGAATACAGGCTGGGAGAGGAGAGAAGGGAGAGAAAGTGATGGGAAAACATCAATTAATAAATGCTAAGTTTGAGCTGGGGATTTAGCTCAGCAGCATAAGTGTCTGCCTTGCAAGTGCTCGGTCATGAGTTCGATCCCTGGTACCAATAAATAAATACATAAATGCTAAGTTCTAGCACAATGGGAGAAAGACATTCCAACATACTATGGTACTATCAGGTAACCATAGAAAATAATAACAGGTATTTTCCAAAAGCTAGAAGGAAAGATTTCATACGTTTGCAACGTAAAGAAAAACTAAATGTTTGAGGAGATAGACATGGTTGCCCTGACCTCGGAGGCAGTATACTTCTGTGGGTCTCCAACACATCTGAGTGACTGGACTAGAACTGGAGATTGCTTCTTTTTTATGAGCAAATCTGCAGTGATCATCCTTACGCAATTGCTCTTGGTAATGACATTACCGTCCCTTAGATCCCACAGATAGGACTACTGCTGTGACTTTAAAATACTGACAGAAGGAGCCAAAATTCTCATAGACCTCCTGTCCCTGCCAGCCTTCTCTGTGGCCCTGCCCTCTGACAATGGCTGACATAGTACAAGCCATGTGGTTGACAACCTGCAAACCACAATGAGCAGCCAATGACCTCCTCAAGGGCACCCACTGACCTACATTACAGCTTCTCCTTCCAGAGCACGACAGTCCCTGCAGCCGTCCAGTGGAGCAGTTGAGAGAGAAGAGAAATGTTATATTTATATTGCACAACCAAAGGTCAAATCTGGGATGAAAAGCAAAGTTTGTCTGCATCCATTTCACTGAAACAAAATATAAATCACCCATGAGCTCTCTTTTGCATGACCGGAAGCTTCACATTTGGCCCCAGACTCTGTGTAGGCTCCCTGTCCACTCTCTTCTGTCCTCGGGTAACCATGTTAGTTACTGCTCAGGACTGTTAGTTACTGTTACAGGCACAGGACAGCAAGCAGCAAGGAGTAAGGGACAAGAAACAGCAACCTCCCCTCCCCTCAGGGTGGGGAGCACTCACACCCTTAGTCCTAGCACTGCACCATGAATCAAGCCCAGCACCACATCCTTGGTCCCAGCATCACACACCCCAGATCCAGCCACCTCTGAAAAACCCCACTATGACTACATGAGGCTTTGGGGGAACAAGTAGATACAAGTCATAACAGTAACCACATGGACCTACTCCAATCATGTGAAAAACAGAGTGAATGATAGGTCCAGGAAAGTTCTGGACCCTGAGTGAGAAAAGGACAAGAGCTTATTCTGGAGAAGAAAATGTCCTATGAGAGAACTGTCATCAAAAACCTCAAAAGGTTGTCCCATGAAAAGAGGTACAGGCTGAAATGCAGAATAGGTACAAAAGTGGAGCCAAGGGTGGTGGCAGCTCCTATAATCCCAGCACTCAGGAGGCAGAGGCAGGAAGATGGCTGTAAGTTGAAAGCCATCCTGGGCTACGTAGTGAGTTCAAGGCCAGCTTGAACTACAGTCTCAGAAAAAAAAAAAAAAAAACAATGAATAGGTGCAGAAGCCTGGAGCAATAAGCAGGCAGATTTTTAAGCTATCAGAGAGAACTTTTTAACCATTAAAATACCCCAGCCGTCACAGTCAAAATCGGCAACCTTAAGAGAAGTGCCAAGGTGGTAATGAGCAGGGCTCTACAGAACAGCAGAGGGAGGGTGGGGGGAGACCATGGCAGCCTCAAAAGCACCATCTGAGCAAAAGCAACTGGTTGTCACCAAGGAGTCACAGTCATCTCCAATTATTTTATTATTTTTGTGAAATCCACCTGCACCAGGATGTGACCCATGTTTTTCCATCTCAGAAACCTGAGTTAACCCAAACAGGGCTCCATCAGTGTCTCGCAGGAGACTCGTATCAAACAAGGTCAGCAAAACGGATGCACGGAGGACTGCTCTGTGGTCTGGGGGTTGGGGACCCCCCCACACACACACTAGAAGAAAGAGAAGGGCTTCACCCTCCGTGACAGTGGGGAGTAAGGGGCAGATGGATGTTAAAGCTTTGTCTCTCCATGCACACTCTTGCGTTGCTGCCTGAGCTCCACCTCCTGTCAGAGCAGCAGGAAGGATCTAAGTTGCTCACTCTTTTAGATCATTGCCAAATCATTCCTCCCAACCTCTATCCCCTCCCTCACCCTTGGAAAAACTGCTTCCACTGAAATCAGTCCCTAGGGTCAAAAATATTGGGGATCACTATTCTACTGCATAAATGTCCCCCATCCTGCTTTTCTGACTCTTTTTAAACTGATGAATCTTTGCTCTGGTTTATCACACCTGGGTTTCACATCTCAATCATCATGGGACAGAGACTCTTTTGGAAAGAAAACCTCAGCTGTGGAAGGGACTGGAAGGGAGTCTCACAAACTGGTTTCCTGTCTATCAGAACAAGGGGCGATATGGACTCATGGCTAAGGACACAGCTCACTGCTTAATTCACCGTGAGCTGATTTCTTCCTGCCTCGGTTTCCTCTTCGGCAAAGGAACAGCAGCCATTGGGCTGAGGGTGGAATGAGTTCATCAGAAAAGGCCCTCAGAATGATGGTTGAAAAGGAGGCAGCATCTTACTGCCGCTCCTACCAGAGCCTGCCACATCCTGATCCATCTAAATCTCACAGTCAGGTCATCCAGGGAGAAAGCAGAGTCCGGCAAGGCCCGGAGACAGACAGTGAGCTTCAACCAGGTCTCTGCCAGGGGAGCAGCCTCACCTCATCACCCCATCCACAGCATCCTCCCTGGGACACCGTGGAATCACTTCCCTTATCTTCTTGGGGTAGGTTGGGGAGCAGGGAATCTATTTTCATCACTGCCACTCACTCTTGAGCAAAGAAAGAAAATGTCCCCCAACCATGGCAAGGCCAGTGCTGGCTGGTGAGAAGCACAAATTATGCAACGTGAGCAGCTGCCGGGGCAGGTGTGTCCACAGCTAAACAGGACATGAGTTTCATTTCCAGAGTGGAGAGAGGGCACCTATCCCCAAACACTGTCTTGTAATCTTACCAGGCAGATGGGTGGCAGGAGGGCAGGAGGGGTGGGGTTCCTTCACGCCACCCTAGAAACTGATGTCAGGACAGCGGCTGCTGATTCTGTTCACAAGGGTCCCTGCTCGTTAAATATGTGAACATCCCCCTCAGGATGTCACCTATGCAGGGGTGAGGTGACAAGTTTGGGATTTGAGGGTCTGGAAAGAATACTCACCCATTAAAGCAGGGCTTGAAGGAGGAAAGTTCAGGGTGCTGGACCAGCGGGAATTTTAAGCTGCCAGTTATATAACTCTGAGCAATCCATTCAACCTCTCCGACTTTGTTCCCTCTTTCAAAATGGAAAAGGATTCCCAGCATACAGGTTCAGATGTATGTAAAATGCTGGAACCATTATTAGGGAGATTACAAGAACCATGCCAGCCTAAGGTAATCAAAAACTAGAATGGATGCAAATTTTTTTTTAGGTTTTCTTTATGTAAATTAAGTGTAAAGGGAAGACAGGAAAGGAACAAATACTTCTTTTGTACCTCTCTAGAGGCCACAGGCCCTTCACCCTACATCCCCTGTGGTGGATTTTACTGCCTCCTTTTACAGATGATGACAATGATCACAGGCCATTCAAGAACCAAGGCTCATCTGACCTCTTTCTGACACCATACACTGCTTCCCCTAAAGTGGAAGCGCTAAAACCTCCTGCTACCTGGAGAAAAACAGTCTGACATTTCCAGACTGGCCCAAGAAGTGCTTCTCAAAGCTTCTTGGGTGGAGAACTAGTCTTTTTTTGCCTCAATTCACTAATTCATTATACACTGTGAAATTTGTAAAATATAATAAAAATAAATTACTGTGCAGCACCTGCCTTGCAAACTCAAGGCCCTGGGTTCAATTCCTTGTATCAAAAAAAAAAGAATTACTAGGTATGTAAAAATTTAAAGGACATGTAAAATACAAGTGACTCTAATTTTTACAGTTATATTCAACACACATAGTGTCATAGTGTCAAAACCTTACGCAGTATTCCCAGCCCTAGTTCTCAATGTTTGTACTGATCTTGGCATGGACCAGGTTTGTAGAACGCGCTTTTGGAGCACTGCCGGAGAAAGAAAGCCATACATATCCTGGAGAAAGTTCCCTCAAAGTCACCTCAGCCTCCCTTCTGCTTCAGGCAAGGACTACAAAATTCCTCCAAGGCTGCTGGGCTGTTTCTTCTTCGGAATCTTTCCAGCACCTCCACCCACTTCCCAGGGACTGACCTAACCAAAACTTTGGGTTCCCCAGCGGGTCCTGATCTCAGCCCTCAGGCCCACACTCCTTCATCCCCAATCAGTCTCCTCCTTCTTAGCCCCTGGTCTACAGACATCAGGCTGCCTTCAGACTCCCCGTGCGCCAAGCACAGACAGAAGATACAGAATCTACTAGCAGGTATGGAAGGAAAAAACCGCAGTTGCCAAATACTGAGTATTTTATAGTGTCTGTCCTGCACAGTGTCAGTTCTGCATACGCCATCTCTTGTCATCTTTATAAACCCTCTGAATCATGTATCATTGTGCCAACTTCATAAAAGGAGAAAGAAGACCACAGAAATGGCAGAGGAGGGCTGGGGATTTAGCTCAGTGGCTTAAGCGCCTGCCTGGCAAGTGCGAGGTCATGAGTTCGATCCCCGGTACCAAAAAAAAAAAAAAAATTCATGGCAGAGGAGAGACTGACAGTACACATCTGCCTGAGACATCTTAGCCTAAGCTCAAACCCCTACATGGAGTTCCTAGCTCAAAAACCCAGAAGTCCTAAAAAGCACTTCCGCAGGCAGCCTTGAGCCCTGCACCCTGTAACACAGTGAGCATGGAGCCATGCGTGTGCTCTGAGCAAGGTTCCCAGGGCTGTTCCCATGCACATGCCCACAAGTCCACAAATCTGCTAAGAGCATTTCCCTCTGCCTTGCCCCGGGATCCTAGCAGAATCCTGCCCTCTCAAAGACACCTGGCTTCCTACTGAGGCAGAAAGTGAGGGGAATGGGTGCCTCCAATTTCTGCCTCTACCTGCTCACCCCAGCTATCCCCGGTTATGTCCCATCTCTGAACATTTTCTTTCAGGCTGGACAGGGTACTCTGCACCAAAAGGACAGCTGCCTGTGCCGAGGGCCACGCTCTGTGTCTTGTCTCACTTTACTGTGCTCGGGAGCATTCTCCATGCTCTCATGAAGCCAACTGTGACTCAGAGAAGTTCAGTAACCAACACAAAAAGTTAGTAAGAGGCAGAGGTGGGATTTGAATGGAAAGCTGTCCAGCACAGGTGCCGCCTCACACCGTGACAAGTCTGTAAAGCATTTAGCACGTGGAAAATGCCCAATAGATAAATTCCTGAGGCCAACCAAAACCAGAAGTAGAGGGAAAATGGGGAATGGGTTTTAAATGTTCTGAACATCCACATAAAGGAATACTTGAAGCAATGCTGCAAAAGGGTCGGTCCTGGCACAGAAAGATGTGTTGTCTAAGGCCAGCATACAAATGAATATGTACAGTACAATCTTATTATGGTGTTTACTTTTCACTTGTTGCTAAGACAAAATACCTGATGTCCAAAATGAAGGAAGGAAAGTTTTATTTAGCTCACAGTATGTGAAGGTTTCAGTCCATAATCTGCATGCTCCAAGGCAGGGCAGTGTGGTAGTAGAACACAGCAAAAGCAACAAGAGCAAAAGGAGGAGGACCAAAGAAGTCTCTTGCTGTCCCTTATATTGTGTGTAAGCCACACTCAGCTGGTGTAGCACTCATACCCATAATCCCAGCACTGGATCATGAATCTATCACAAACTCTAGAGGCCCACTCCCATGACTGCAGGAGGCTTTGGGGAAACATCTAGACACAAACCATAACACATGAATAGTTATATGCACACATACACCAGCACATGCACAAGCACTTTTTAAAACAACATCAAAAATATCAGCAACAGAAAAATCTCTGTGATCAGATTGAGGGTGGGGATTTTTGCAATATATATATATATCTCCCTGGGGAGAGAGATCACTGACTGTGGTGGGGAGGGGGTCTGTTGGGTTGGGGTTTTCTTTGTTTGATTGTTTGTTTGGGGAGGTTTTTTTCTCCTTTGGTGGTTTTTTTGGTTTTTGAGACAGGGTGCAGACTGGTCCTGAACTCCCTAAGTAGCCCAGGCTGGCCTTGAACTGATGGCAATCTGCCTGCCCCAGCCTTCCAAAGGCTGAGGTTACAGGCATGCACCACCTCGTACAGCTACATTGTTTTATTTTGCCTTCTCTTTTGTTGTCCTGCTAGCAACTTAAGTATATCTCCGTCTTTTATTGCCACCAATGTGGAACACAGTTTATTCCAAAAGAGTCCAATGACTGAAATGTGGAAGGAATTAAAGCTTCCCAAAGCCAGGGCTTTCAGAGATACAACTTGGATTTGCTCAGTGTCCCTCACGGTTGGCTTCTGTTGGATGCTCCTGGGGCCTGTTTACTTCTGGAAATACGTTTTCCTGATCAGCTGACAAAGTGGGGGAGAGCAGAGAAATCATCCACCAAACCTCTACGCAATTTTATCGTCAGCTTGTCACTCCCGATAAGGGCTGGGGGTCCCCAGGTACGCAGTTGTCTCAGTCCCTGAGCTAAAGTGAAAGAGGAAAATTCAGTGGGTGTTAACTTCACTGCCCTCACCAACCTCCTTGAACCTGAGCCAGGCGCTCCATCGCCAATAGACACAAACTTACAGAGGCTGGTTGCTAAGCTTGGTGAGAGCTTTACAGGGTGACTGTTTTATGGACCCCAAACTGGCCACCGGGGAGGTAGAATGTTAGAAAGTACACAGCTACACAGCACTGGCACCAGGAACACCTGGCTCCATTCACATTTCACCCTCGCCCGCTCCCTGCATGAGCATGGACCACGGTACCTCTCACTCACGGGCCATTTTCTCACCTCTTCTGACCTGCGTGTCCTCCCTGTCAAAGCAGAGCCACACTGAGTTAGACCCACTCACTGAGATCAGCTTTGCTTAACCATCTATCAACATCGGGGACACCTTCTCGTGCTGGGACCACCTCTTCTATATCATTTTGCACGGACAAGATATAATTGAGTTACTCACAAGACTTGAAAGAAAAGCAAAGGCAAAATGTAACAGTCTGTCCTGCTCACTGCCCCACCGTCTCTCCATACAGCTCTGCCAGTCACGTTCAGGTGCCATCTCCCAAATCCAGATAAGTCAGAGGCGGCACAAACCCCTTGCCGTAACATCTGCCCCTCGGCCTTGGCCCTGCCTCATGCTAAGTCGGAAATAGCAGCCAGCCCTGACCAAAGTTAGAGCAGTCACCTTGGAGCCCACCGAGTGACGGAGTGAAATCATGTTCTAAAATACGGCAGGTTTTTAAGGAACAACCAGGCGTGGGGGGGGTGGGGAGTTGCTGCGAGATGGGCTGGTCAGGAAATGCCAGTTTAAAGTTAGCTCTGACCTATTAATCAGCAGCAGGGACAATGAGGCGGGAGGGACGGGAAAGCCGGACATGTGCTCCTGCCAGATTTATGGGCCCAGAACAAAGGGCAGCCTGCTCGTTTAGAGAGTCTCTTTCCCTTTTCCTCTGGCAAAGTGAGGACATTGTTTGAAAAACCAAAAAGAACAAATATTCTAAAGACTGAGGTCATTTCCAAAGCTGCAGTGGCTCCTGATGGGGCTCCATGCACACACTGGGGAGAGAAGGCAGGCAGAAGGCACATATCGGAAAGCAGAGACCAGGCCGGCCTCCTGCCCTGGGCTTGCAGGGACCTGGGACCATGCAGCGGAGGCCGCTCTGAAGGCATCTGAGGAGCTCACTGAGCCCCTCCAGAGACCTGCTCATGTGGCCTCTGCCTCCTCCTGCGCCCTCGGCTTCTGTGGGAAGGAAGAAGGTCATTCGAGTAGGAAAGAAGAAGGAAGTAAGAAGAGGAGGAAGGAAAGAAAGGAGAAAGTACGCAACCAGGCAGCTGGGTTAAGAAAAAGCCAAACCCAAAAAAGAAGCGATACTGACTGTGATTCTCACAGTTTGTACTCAACCGGCTGTGGCATCGCAGCCCGTCCCTCTGCGGGGCCGCCATGTGTAGTCGGGCGTTGGTTACCTGGGGCTTCCAGCAGAGTCCCTTCGGCTGCCCAGCTCCCAGCAGCCCAGCATTCACACAGCTGCCGGGACAAAGCTCCCAACCCACACATTGTTCATCTCCTCCTTGGCTCGGAAGCATTCAGTTCCCCACACACACGCACTGCCTTCAGAAACACACGCATAAACTCCAGCCTGGACACAGGGTCCTTTATATCGCAGCCCCACGAGTTCACAGCCTATGTCTTTGTAGCCCTTGCCATTTTCTTTATTAAGACATAAACTCCAGTGAACATTTGAATAATGAATGATTGTGACCAACTAGGCCGAGTTACCTCATAGAAACACATGCTAGTATTTTTGGTAGAACCCCAGTATATATAAGCAGTTTCTGTCACCCCAAAGTTAGTGTGTCAGGACAATACCAACAGCTAATTTCACATGATACTGCAAAGGAATGTCTCCAGATTGGTAGAAAAGATCCCCTGTGCGTCAGTCCCTTTTAGAACTGAGACCTGGTGGTGGGTCCCTGGAACGATCTTATAGACACAAGTCCCGGAGCTCTCCCTGGGCATCTGTGCACTCGGAGGAGGACTGGCGGGTATGCCACAGGACAGAGAAGAGGTACAAGGGCTGCCACAGTCCAAATCCAGCCCAGAGAACCCTGGGGGTGGAGGGCTTCCCGTCGTTAGCCGTGTTGATCACAGGAGGCGCTCAGAAGAGGCTGAGTGTTACCAAGTTCTGAAGTGCTGGGGACTCCTAGAAATTCTTTTTAGATTCTTCTTGTCCTGAACAAAGAATTGGACAAAAAAGCACAGACGATAGTGAGGCTTTACATTTATTGAAGGTAAGAAAACTGATCCAGGCTTGGCAGTACCCACCTTGGGAGACTGATCCAGGAGCACTCTAAGTTCAGGCCAACCTGGGCTGCATAGCAAACACTTGTCTGAAAAAAGACCAAGAAACAAAAGAAAAGAAAAAGAAAAATACGCTCTGCAGAGCGAGAGCGGGCCAATTAAAAGCAGGAAGCACAAGGAAGAGCAGAGCACTGCGGCCTGGAGAGCAGGGTGGCCGGGAGAGCACGGTGGCCGGGAGAGCAGGGTGCCCGGGAGAGCAGGGTGGCCGGGAGAGCAGGGTGC